>JAJJWW010004474.1:0-99177 GCA_023531295.1 Papaver armeniacum
TTTTTTTTATAACAGTGATGACAGAAAAGTTTCATCTTCCATGGGAGGAATTGGAAGTCCTTCTTCTTCTTCTTCTTCACTCATATAACCAAATAGACTTTCATATAACAAACCACGACGATCTTCACATGCCATAATTACTATGTAGTTTATAAAAACAGTTGGTTAATTAAGATATTTTAATGAAAGATAAAAGCAAAGGGAAAAAAGAGGAATTGGAGGAATTACTTATTGCACTTGATCAAAGAGAACGCCTGATTTATAGAGAGAGACAGAGTTTATAGTAAGAAAGCAAAAAAACTCTTAGTTTGGTTTAGTATATATAGATTTTTTTTTTAGGGTTTCTACAGTCTCATGTAATTCGAATACAATGTGGTTTTTCAACTTCTAAAATTAAGAGAATATAAGAACTTCTAAAATTAAGACCTGAAAGAAATTATTTGCTGACTTGTTAAGAATTAAGAATTATTTTGAGGAAGTAAGGCGTTATAGAAACAGGGCAAAATATCAATTCCTTATTGAAGCCACCCTGAACCCTGAGCCACCCTTTGAAGAGAGTTGGCATTTCAATTTTGTTCAATCGTTTTGGTCAAGATTTTGATATTATTGAAGGTCGTATACGTAGATACGGTTTCATGCTTAGTTGATTTAGGTTTACAAAACAGGATGGAATAAAAGGTTACGTTGAGTTTATTTCTTCCGTCTCTCAATCATGGAGTTCATTTAGTGATGAGAATTTACTAGGGAAAGGAGGATTGGATTATTATGAAATGTTCTTTTAGAGAAAACCATCTCGACACGATTAGCGAAGAACACGCACAAATGATTTAAATTTATTGGCACAAAAGAATGTACATAGAACTACGTGAGAAGACATTCTTCACAAGCAGTATTCTTCACGTAGTTGTGAGATGAAATTAATTAGTCTCAATTGACAAAAAAAAGAAAAGAAAGGAATAAAAGCATACCAATGTGTTCATATTAACTGTTGTTCAACTATTTGAAATTAAAGCTTCTCACTTTGCTTGTGAAGACTATGTACATTCTCTTCTTATCACACCCCCTCTCTCGGGCGACATCAAGTATTCTTCTTCTTTTATCCTCTTTATCACATCCCTCCTTAGGGCGGCGTTAGACACTTCATGAGTGAATACGAGAGTTCAACGGCCGAGAGCTCTTCTCAGTAATGGCAACTCCTGCGGCGAGGAGGAGGCGCCTCATCTTCTTCCCATATTATCGAGGAGGATAGGATCTTTCCCCCAGGGCGGGTAAGAACTTGGAGACTCTCTTATCTAAACAAAACACTGCCGAGAAGCTCAGGCGAGTTGCCACCCCTGGTGTTTCTGTCGCCTCGCTCTAGGACGACAGATTCTTTCGTCAGGTTAGTAAACCATTCGCCTTTAATCCTCCAGTGATAAACGAAGAAACCATTGATTGGCTTCTGGAGAAGGAAATCTAGCATCCGCCCCTTCTTCCCATCACTTCCCTTTGTCGGATTCGTCTCAACCGTGGCGACTTTGTTCTTCCAAAATAGAATTTCTCTCTCGGGCGACTCCTTGTCCAGAGTGGCAGCCATGGATGGAGTACATGCTTTCGATCCCCTATTTTAGAGATATAATCGTCAAGCTAGGGTTGATGGAGGCTCTTTCTTCGTCGCGCTACAGGCATCTTACTAGGAATAACAGAAATATGATTTTCTTGTCTCTCAGATGTATCCCCTTGGTTCATATGTGCCTCTTTGCTTAGGGAGAAGCGTCGCACATATTAGAAGACGTGGTTTCACCGACCGGCCTTCCCTCTACGGGAGTCGCGACTTCAAAGAGGCATCGGGTAGTACGTGTGATGATGACGGACTCGTATTGGACTTTATGAAGCAAGCGCGTACGGAATCAAGGAAGTTAGTCGCCAAAACGAGTGCCCCCCTGAACGCAGAAGGCGTTAGAGGAACTATGCCAAGAAAGGGGAAAGGGGTAGCTTCTGACGAAGAAGCCGTCGCCCATACAATTCTAGGGGGATGCCAAACGGGCCACCTTGAACCCGTGGGTGAAGATGTGGGCGCCCAAGTTGGTGGGAGAGTCTAGCTGGAGCCCCCTTCTCCTCCCTGCCGGGTCTTCGAGCGACATGAATTGGCCGCTTTCATGTCCTATTTTCTTTCGCACGAAGTCTTTGAACATTCTCCACCAATAATGCTATGAGGGACGAGTCAATGATCATGGCGATACTCATGTCGCGTGGCGTGTCGTTTCCTTTGGCGCCCATGTTTCTGGGCGGACTATACCATCATTTGGACTTGCTGGTGGGTGATATCCAGAGAGCCAATGAACCCTCCTTCACATTCGAAACGTTTCTTCCTGCCAACTTTATGCAAATATGGGGATGGGAGTATTATCGTCGTTATAGGCCAAAGACGAAGGTCTTGGAGCTTACTGGTGAGCGAGTTGTAAACACGGAAGATTGCATAGAAGGCACAATCACTTATCCTATTTCCTTCCCCCGAACGGCTCTTTATGAGAAGGCCACCGCCAAGCCAATTGTTCGTCTGGCGCCCCTACTTGATGATATAAACGAATTCACCTTTTGCCCGTACGACGACGGTGCATGTGGAGAAGCTTCCCATCGTTTTGTGTCGCTCTTCCCCGAGGATTTTGTGGATGTCGCCTTGGACACTCCTACTTTCGATGCGTGCAACTTCGTGGCCGCCGTGACGTCAGGTTATCTTCCGAGTTTTTACAAGGGAAAATATTTTGCTGAGGCTAATAATCTGAATCTTATCGCTCGCCAGGCGGGTTTCGACCAAGGGACTGGTTCTTACCTTTCGCCTTCATGCTCTTGGACCCACAAATGGTTGAGGAGAGTTTCATGCGTTTTGTCTTTCAGGGTGAAAAGCCTCGGTTCTGTCGCCCACCTTTCAACCCTTTGAAAGTCCCTCAGGTCGGCCGGGACTTAAAAATTACGCATAAATGGTTCTTATATTGGGTAAATGAGATGGAAGATGTACATCATGCCTTGGCGGTTGATGGCGTGATGGCTCCTCCGCTGAACGTGCCAGAACTCTATCGCCTAGGGCGCACCAGGATACCCTTAGACGTCATGCGTTCTCATGGGTTAGCTTCTGGTGCTAAGAGCAGACGTGTTGAAGCTTCCTCTTCTCGGGGTAAAGAGAAAAGAAAACCACCCTCTTTATCGAAAATTAGGAACGTCGCACGTAACCTTTGCGGAACTATTCCTCAAGAAGTTGAGGTAATCTTCGCATTGCTTTTCTCCTTTATCGTTTCCTTAGTGGCCTTCCCTGGGTGCTTATTACTTTATCTTTTAGTCGGATGCCCCTCCGCATGGCCCATTACGATACTTTTCTTATGAGTGGCTTAATGTGGACATGAATGATCTCCCGCCGAGGTTTGATGAAAGACAGGCGCGCCGTGATGCTGGTATAGTTCTGTCCCGCGATTTCCTCGAACTTCTCGATTATCATTTTCGAGATAGAGCCGCCGCTTTGCTCGGAAGGCGATCATCCGAGATTATCCCCAACGATCTGTTGGTGCTAGTTCCACTCCGTACTCGGTCTCGGTGTTTTTGAATCGGCCCGATGATGTCGCAACAAGAATCATCAGGTACTTTGTTCGTCAGGTTGACACGTTTTCATTCATTGTCTTTTTTAATTAATTAGCATGCTGCCTTATATATACACATAAGGGGGGGGAGATATAGGGGAAGGTGTCGTTCTCTCTTTCTTTAGAATCTCACTCTTTTTCCCCTTGGACTCTTTAGGGCGAGGAGACAGGTAGCCTCTTGACTCGGGTGCTTTGGTTGGGAATTCCTCTACTTCAGCTTCCTCTTCTTTAGCTTCTTCTACTAGTCGCCCGGACGTTGTGGCTTCTTCCCTTGTAAGTCGGTTATGAGCGACCCCCCCCTACCTTTTTTTTTGACTCGTGTTTTCTGGTAAACATTTCTAGATTATGGGCAAACAGGATCGTTCAGAGGTTAGAGATGGCCGTGACAAAGTGAAGAGGACCAAAACTCTGAGCGATCACGGACGTCAGGCTACAGCTCCCGAGCAGACTATTCAACCCAATCTGTTGGCTAGTGGAGAGCGTAGGGATCCGCCTGCTTTCCTTCTTTCAGACAAACCCATGGAGCAGCGCCATATTCGTGATGGGGAAAATTATGTCTCGGTCTTTGGGTTTTGGGTGCCTCCTAGCTACGAGTCATTATACACTCAAGTAGCGGTGCAACATGGCCATATTGCTTCTGACGTTGTCTTTCCCAATGCTAACGTTCTCGTGTCTCATACCTTGAACGTCTTGGATGTGTTGGGCGAGATGGTGAATGCATGTGACCATCCCTCCAGTGTGCAACTGCATAGCTAGCGTCGAATAATTGACGAAGACGCCAACATGCGTTTTAACATTAGATGGCTAGAGACCATCTGGCGGGAGGCTGAGGCGAAGGCGAACGCTCGTCGAAATCAATTACCAGTCATTGTCGCTGGTCTCAAGAAAAAGGTCGCTTCTGATCAAGTTAGTTTACAGACATTGCGAGAAACACAACAACGCCTGATCAAAGAGACGAGCGAGGTGGTTGACCAGATCGCGCAGGCCAGGAAGATGCTAGAGGAGGATGAGCAATTGTTAGCAGATGCCGAGACAGAGATGGCGGAGCAGGAAAATCTATGAGCGCTCTAATAATATGAGAGGATGCCCTTTCTTTTCTCTCTCTCTCTTTTTTTTTTTTGTTCAATTTTCCATTCTCCCCCTCTTCTCTCTTCTTCTCTCTCTTTTTTTTTTTTTTTAAGGAGGATATTTTTGGAAATTTGTATGTTATGACATTTGTTTGGTTGTGCCTCTTCGAGGCAAGATTCTCTAAAGCATGACTGGTGCTTAGTATATTAATTCTTGTTCGTGTTTCGAGTGGTTTTGGACGAGCTAATGGCTAGTTATTACAGCTTAGTGATGGAGAATTCTTTGTTAAGGACTTGTGCATGTTCACCCATCTATATGCAGCCATCTTGAGCAGGGGGCATGCGGATGCGCATGACGAGTTGATGGACGTGGAACTTTGCGTGGAAAGGTTAAGGCGAGCCGTTAGAAGCGGCCGTGGATTTGTCGGCCCAGGCGTCTTTCGAATCGAAGAACCCTCGAGTATCTTCTGGCTTAGACTTTTCGTATGTTTCAGCCGCTCGTCATGCCATCGACGTGGCTCTTGCTCATGCCCTGGCGGATCTCAGTGCTCAGACACGTGTTCAAAATCCCTAGGGTTGTTATGCCCGTGACTTTGGGCTAAAGTGTATATATACATGTATATATTTGTTATATTTGGTTACTTTCATTTCACCTAGATCATTCTCTATGTTGGAAAAGTTTTGTTGCTCGCGCCTCTATGTCTGCTAGTCACTCTACTGAAGAATTGGTCTTGGCACTTGCTCATGCCGACGCATTAGCCACTTCCGGGAGAGTAAGAACCGCTCAGAATGGTGAGGAGAAAGTGTGAGTAAACCCTTTCCCATATGTCGAAAGGCTCGTATGAAGGCCACAAGAAGTAGCACTGCTGTACAGTGCAAATCCCGTTCGAATGGAACACGTACCTAGTATTTTAGGCGAGGATTAACGATTTTGCTACTTGGCTGTTCAAGTAGCAAAATCGGAGGAGGATTAACCAATCACGAAAATACAATACCAAGATAAATATTTGGGAAGGAATGAGAAATTTCATTTGCTCCACGCACGGCATCCAAGAAAACGACCGCATCATCCACGAAGGTGGCTTACTTCGTTCCTTCATTTTTGACAAGTGAATCCTTTTAGCCAACCAACGTCGTAGCTTTGGGGAACATGATAGATAATAACTTCGACAAAAGAAGGAAAAGAAAGGGAGAAAGGGGATCCTCCTTGACGTAAACCTTTTCACTTGTAAACTTGCAACAAGCCGTTCTATTGATGAGGATTGAGAAGGGAATTTTTCGATTGCAACCATTAATCCACTTCCTCCACTTCAAGCCAAAACCCATGCATTTCGATATTTCTTCAATGAATGACCATTTGACATTGTCGTATATTTTTTCAAGATCTATTTTGCAGATGACTCCTGGGAGTTTGAACTTTATTCTTGAGTCTAAGCATTTGTTGGCTATTAGTATGTTGTCCAGAACTTGACGACCTTTAATGAAGGCTGCTTGGTGATTCGATATAAGCTTTGGCAAGAATATCTTCATTCTATCAGCGAGAACTTTAGAAATTACCTTGCACATACCAATAAGACTGATGGGATGCAAACCTTTGGCTTCATTCTTTCACAGTAAACATCTAGAGCTCTTACTTTACACAATTTTTTTTATAGTGCTGAGTTTTGAGAAACACTGGGTGAAGTTTCTTTTTTTGGATATTCATCATTGAGCAGTAAATGTTACCTTTCATGTGTCCCCATGGGTGATTGTGATGGTTTAGGGTGTGAACTGTGAACTATGGACATGGCCACATGAAGAAATTAAGTTATGCAATGGTCATGGGGAAATTCAGTTGTGGCGCGTGGGGATTAACCCTAGTTTCTTAGAATATTTTATGTACTTCTACACAAAAAACTCTGTCGTCGCCGACCTCCCTAGTAGCATTAAAAAGATCCAAGGAGAAGCTCTTCCGGGAGGTTTGGCATTGTTGCCTCTTTCTTCTCCAATTTGGTGTTTGTGAAAGCTAGGAGGAAGCAAAAAAATAGTCAAGCAAAGTTGTAAAACCCTAACAAGAAAATGGTTTGCAACTTAATTAAGAGTAGTGTGAACTTGCTTGCAATTATCTAGATAATTCGATTTTAGTATTTTTGTCTTATCTAAGTTGGTTCATGCATTTGAACTGTGATCTGTTCTTTGTCCTATTAGAGGGAAATATAAACCCTGAACATATGTCGAGCTATTGGTGTTTTGAGTTCTTCTCAATATACACCAAATAAAACTGATCAGGATGAGAAAACAGTACACATATATCATGAAGGTAAAATCAAAAGAAAACGTAAAACAAGTGACCACTTTGACAAATTTCAGTTCAAAAAATAATCTATTGTATATCTGGAACACAGTACATATTTTTTCTATATTATCTTTAAAAATCAATACAAAATATAATTTTTTTGTACTTTTTCGGGGCTGAACTGCTAGCGGCTCTTCCCGTACTAGCAGCTGCCTACGTACTCAATTGAGATCAAACCCCTCACGTAGTTCTATTTACATTATTTTCAGCAAATAAATTTTAATGTCTTCAGAATGCTGCAACAGTCATCTTGGGCCTTTGCGAGCTGTGAAGCTTCTTCAGTTGTCGAAACCTGGATTGTATTCTTGATTTAACAGTTTCCCCGCGGTTTTTCTTCATATCACTTGTGCTCCTTCGCTTTATCTGATGTTGAACTTCCACAATTTGTATCTGCTTTTGTCTTTTCGCTGCACATAAAAAAGAAGCAGTTGGGTATTAAATTTTAGTTTCTCAAAAACCAGAACAGATAAACAAAAGATTATTACCAAATAAATAGAAGCAAATTGAATACTTACCATTTGCTATCTTTTCATATCCATCATGCAGTTTTCTTTTGGAAATTTCAATTTTTTCATTCCAGAACTTGTGTTGTTCATCAAAGTTAGGAGACAAAATCTTCTTTTCTTCTTCATGGTCACCTAATATGAGCGATTCTTTCAACACCTTCAGTTGCTTTCCTTTTCCGGTATTGTAATTGTCTGTTCGTTCTTTATTATCATAATATCTTGTTGGTTTTGTTTTTTCATCAAAAACGTCTTCTTTGTCAAAAAAGTTATCAAGATCTGTATTAACATTGTTATTCATCATTGACGATAAAAAATCTTCATCTTCCAGGGGAGGAATCGGAAGTCCTTCTTCTTCTTCTTCACTCATATAACCAAATAGACTTTCATGTAACAAACAACGATCAAGTGCATCTTCACATGCCATGATTAATATGTAGTATATAAAACAATTGATTAAGAGAATTCCTGTAAAAAGGTCGTCACCAGTTACTGAACTGAAAGATGAAACCAAAACTACAGGCTAAAAAAGGGGAATCAAAGGAATTACCTTCTGCGCTTGATCACAAAGAAAGCCTGACGAGAGAACAAGTTATTCTGCAGTTTGCATTAGTATATATAGGTTTTCAACATCCATTGTTCGATGTGGTTTCTGAAATCTATAATCAGGGGCCATCCAATCTGGTTTATGAACTTCTATAATCAGGGTTTCTACATCCATAGTTCGATGTGGTTTGTGAACTTCTATAATCAGGGTTTCTACATAGTTTGATCAGAATTGAGTCTCACGTATTAGCTTCAAAAGAGTGCGCGCGATGTTTCATGTTTCCGATCGATAAACTTACCGTGCATTAATTTTTTTTTTGTGGCGAACTTCCTGTTTTTTCTTAATTCGGTAAGTCCCAAACCAAGCTTCATTAAATTAATACATTGAATTCAAAGACATCATTCAAATAAATTGTATTCTCATCACAAGTGTGCTTAAAGATTGCCCTCGACTTGGAGGTGTTAAGCTAGTTAGACCTATTGACTCATATATAGGCGTCTCAGCAGTGTAAGGTCGAGCTGATCTCATTTAGTATTTTACAAATGGAAATATCTTTCTCTTTTTTTTTGTTCAATAATCTACAAGCTTAAGTTTTGCATCAAATGGAAGGTACAATTCAAGTAAACTTCTTTCTCAGTGTAAGGCACGAAATGAGGCAGTTAACGATGTTTCTCAATCCGAGTCGCATGGAGGATTGAGAGCTTCTCGAAATTGAACAATTTGCAATATTAATTCTCATAAACGGGACTTTCTGTTTCTACTAGACGAACTATTTTTATTGTTTCTGGTTAAACATATATGCTGTCTTTTCTTCTAAGGAAATTGCTGGTTTTTCCTGAGGGAAACAAAGAGAAAGCTGTGCATGATTCCGTATCGATCTAGATCTACCTGGTTGTTGTTGACGATGTGGAAGACATCATTGTCGAATTTCATATTTTTTTTGTTAATTCGGTATGTCTCTAACCAAATAAATAAATTCAATCCAAAGACATCATTGAATTATTCATAAATGTGATACGAATAAAATATTTAATTATTTATGCAGAAGCACTTGACAGAAAGGAAGAAGAAAACAGCAGAACATTCAAACGAACAAATTAATTGACGGATAAACATGTCCATAAACCGAACAAGCTTCTTCTCATCACAAGTCGTCCAATTGCATGTCGTCATGGTAATCTGGGTTTTCTCTAAGGATGACAAATCCTTCAAGAATGGGCGAAAGAGGAATGTACTTGTCAGTAGCGAGCTCCGCTCTATCACCTGCAGCTAAAAGAACTGGCGTTGAGTGTGTCTGGAATCCGGTGATTGTCTTGGGCCGACCAGCCTGACCAATCACGTCAACAGCTTGTCCAACTCTTACAGGTACTGATAAAGGTTTTTGATTCTCATCTAAAGTCATCAACATTCTCGGCTTCATGGCTAGAGCGAGAAAGTAAAGAACATAATGGTACTTCCCAAGAATGAAAGATTTCATGTCAAGGCAAGTATGGAGCATTATGATTAATCCAGCAAGGGATGTCGGGGAGAGTAAGAACCGCTCAGAATGGTAAGGAGAAAGTGTGAGTAAACCCTTCCCCATATGTACGATACCTTGAGCAATGCGAACACAAAATAAGAGGCTAGCGTCTTTGGAATAATAACTTGAAAGATTACGAAGCATGCCAGCTATACGAGCATTATTGGTGCCAGCACCTGAGTCTGCGTCATGGCTAAGCCTGCTTAATGTGTCTATAACATTCACCTTTGGGTTTGGAAGATTTGACCAGTATCTACAGACCGTGTCAAGTTCAATCCAAAAATCATTTCTATCAACTGAATTGTTTGGCCCATATACACTTGTAAGTACCCACTGAAAATTATCGAGTTTGTTTGTGCAAAGTACTGAGAGTGTATACTCAGCAACAATTGAATCACTTACATCTACCATGTCTCTATCCCAGAGAATCAACATCCCACCCGAGCTCCCTACAGATTGTTGCATTGTCCAACCTACGTTCTTGTAACCGCAAATTTGCTTAATGTCCCAAGACGTACAATGCATCATTTTAGTTTCTTGGAGTATAATAATTGGAGCTCGAATCAACTGCAACATCTTATGAACCACTGTTCTTCTACTACTGGAATTTAAACCTCTCACATTCCAAGTTAGGATTGTTAAACTCATCTTGAACAGAATTTACCCTTAGAGTTAACTGACCTTCTTGGTCTGGTTGAAGGAGAGGCAATAGCTTCGACTGAAATACCAAGTCGCTTCAGTTCATTACACAATTTTAGTGGAATCACAGACTGTGACTCAATGTCAGCATCAAGGTTGACAGAACCCAGGTGAGTTGCGTTATCTACTGCTGGTGGTTCAAAACAGGGGGGATATTCTGGCGTGCAAGTTTCAGAACTGTCAAACAAGTCTGTATCCTCTTCAGTCAAAAAGGTATTTGTTAGGATCTTCACGGACCTCCGGACCCTATTTCTGGGCCCGACCACATAGTACCGATGTTGTCCCCAACTTGACCACCTATTGCATCAGGTGTGGGGTTTTAATCTAAAAGGCCTCGGGTGCTATGTAAGGAGATGCCCAAGCTTATTAGGCACCACATGTACTTCTTATTATTTCATGTGGGACTATCCTAGCTATACATATGTGGTGTTCATCGAGCCACTTACTCCCACAATCTCCTCCTTGGCGAGATTAAACCACCTCACCAAACCAATCATACTCCACCATATGATCACCGTCCGTATATGCTACGCATCGAACTTGATTATTGTCACTACGCGCCCTGGAACCGTACTCCACCTTGAGTTAATGGGAAGGCTAACACTAACTCCACCTTGAGCACAACCTTGCCCACCTAGAACCCTACTCCACCTGAGTTAATGGGGCGCGACACTAACCCCACCTTGAGCGCCAGCTCTACCTTGGGCCTTGCATGCTCTACCTTGAGTCTGACTCCACTTGCGCCCTAAACCGGGTGACATCCACAACCACTTCTCCGTTCGGACAGTATCCCAACCATAGGCTCTGATACCAGCTGTTAGGATCTTCACGGACCTCCGGAAACTACTTCTGGGCCCGACCACATAGCACTGATACTGTCCCCAACTTGACCACCTATTGCATCAGGTGTGGGGTTTTAATCTAAAAGGCCTCGGTGCTATGTAAGGAGATGCCCAAGCTTATTAGGAACCACATGTACTTCCTCTTATTCCATGTGGGACTATCCTAGCTATATATATGTGGTGTTTATCGAGCCACTACTCCAACAATATTCTCTAGACCCATAAGTGGTAAAGAATGTTGTTTTTCTTCATGCATAGGGATAATATCCTCTCCATCTAAACAAATAGTATTTTGTACTGCGAAGTCTTTTAAAATTTGCTTCTTTGTTGGCAGAATAGGAATGGGCTTAAGAACAGGTCCAGAAGTAGTAACTTTAGAAACTAGGAATTTCGTAGTATGATTTGGCATAGATTGAAAATTGATGCCAAGTTTAATACCAAGGCTGAAGAGGAGATTAACTTCAGCTAAAATCCAGGTGGGAACTGAAAGTTAAGGGTTTTTTTTTGGTTTGACAGGGTTATGCAGATTTAGACTTGGCATCACGGGAACCAAACCTGGGTATGATTTATGATGACTGAGAGTTGATAATGGCGTAATGAAAGTTGAAGGTTGAATTGATAAGGGGCTAGGGGAAGTTAAGAGTTTCTCTATGAATGATTTTATGGGTGGAGATGACAAATTTTCTGCGGTTGAATGAGTTTTAGCTGGTTTCGAAGTAAGGGGTACCTGCAAGGATTCAGGGATTGACATAATAAAAGCTGCAGGAGTAGACACCTCGTCAACTTCCATGTCAGCAGACAACTCACCTGTCACATCAGTTGCCTTTTCAGCAGAAACAACTGGCTCCAAATTGGTAGTGAGATTCTCTGTGCATCATTCAATATCAGAAAGATATTTTTTTTGTTTCTACTTGGAATTTATCAGAAAAACGAATAACACTTTTAACTTTTTCTACCATTTCGTATGCACCAAATTGAACTAAGCACTCACACTTATGTTGCGCCAAAGCCTGCGGAAGCGTTAGGTTTGCACTACTACGAGGTATCTCAATATCGCCAATAACACAATCACACACACAAGAAGAACAAGTATTTAACGAGGTTGAATCCTTGGGAAGGAATAAGCAATTTTATATATCACCGATAGGTTGGAATATACAAAGCCAAGCACCCCCACACTTTGGTCCTATCTTATTTTTCTTAGGAGGAGGGATGCCCACCTTTGCCAAGCACCCCCACACTTTGAAGTAATCATAAGATGGTTGTCTACCTTTCCATAACTCATATGGAGTTTTATCTGATCCTTTAAAGGGTACTGTTCGGGATGTAATTGGCGGAGAGGATAGCCTCCCCCCACAAATTCGAAGGTAATCCTGAACTAATCAACATGGCATTCATCATATCCTTAAGGGTACGGTTCTTACGTTCAGCTACACCATTGGATTGAGGTGAATAAGGGGCTGTAGTCTCGTGTATTATGCCATGTTCTTCACAGAAATCTCCTACGGGAATTTCATACTCACCACCATGATCAGACCTAATAGTTTTAATGGTAGTATTCAATTGGTTTTCGACTTCACTTTTTCTAAGGCATCATCCTTCCCTCTAAGTAAGTAAACATGGCAGTACTTCGTACAATCATCTATAAAAGTAATAAACCATTTCTTACCACCTCTTGTTTGAACTGACTTCATATCAACTAGGTCTGAGTGGATTAAATCTAAGGGTTTAGAGTTTCTCTGGACATTCTTATTGAATGATTTCTTTGCATGCTTAGATTCTACGCAAATCTCACACTTATGATTTTTATCTAAAGTGAATTTGGGAATGCGACCTACGCTAGCCAATTTATGCATTGATTTATAGTTTACATGACCAAGTCTACCATGCCAAACGTTCAATGACACACACATGTAAGCGAGAAGAATCATTCAATTTCAATTGGGACAGGTTACATTAAGTTTATATAGACCCCCGGTCTTATAACCCTTACCCACATAATCATTGCCCTTAGTTACTATAAGTTTTCCGGACTCAATTGTAACTTTAAAACCCTTATCATCTAAAACAGAACAAGAAACAAGATTTTTGCAGATGTCCGGGAACATGAAGAACTTCATTCAATGTGAGAGTCTTTCCGGATGTGAGCTTCAAACCGACCTTTCCTTTTCCCGCAACCTCGATGCGGATGAGTTACCCATATAGAGTTTCTCGCCTTCCCCTACCCTCGGGTAGGAGGTGAACAGTCTCTGTTCCCACAAACATGCTTGGTAGCTCAGAGTCTACCCACCAATCCATCACATTGGTCACAGATTAACTTCAGACACACACAGCAGAAAACTCGTCTTTGCTTTTCTCAACCAAGTTAGCATTATTCTTCTTATCCTTACGTTGTCTACAGTGAACTGCCATATGACCAGTATTTCCACACACCCAACAAGGACCCTTAATTTTAATAATGCTAGATTCTGGTTTACGAAACGTACCTTTCTTGTTAGGTCCATGCTTCGAGTTGCGATTGTTGTTGTTACCTTTTCCAGCTTTGGATGGCTTATGTTCAGACATATGAGCTTTGTTAGACATGTCCCTTGCAGATGACACGTTCTTGTCTTTGGTGCACAACATCTCTTCCACTTGAATCTTCTTTCCCAATTCAACCATGTTGATCTCGCCGATTTCATGCCTCGGCTTTTTCTTGTACTCCGACCAAGAAGATGGTAACTTCTCAATCACCGCAGACACTTGAAAAGTCTCATCAATAACCATACCTTCAAAGAAGAATCTGGTTAATGATTTGTTGAAGTTCGAGGAATTGATCAACAACAGACTTATCATTCGTCATCTTGAACTCCATAAACTTTGCCACCAGAAATTTCTTGCTTCCAGCAGTCTCAGCTTGGTACTTTGCTTCTAACGCAGTCCATAACTCATAAGCAGTTAAGCTATCTTTAGCATTGTAAAAATCATACATCGCATCTTCCAAACCATTCATGATATGATTTTTAGCCAGAAAATTAGACCTCGTATTCATATTGACCTCCTCCTCAGTCAAATTTTCAACATTGTACAAGTCATCACCTGGAACCAGTACATAGTCCAGCTCATGATGGCTCAGATAAAACAGCATCTTGGATTGCCATCTCTTGAAATCCTTTCCGTTAAACTTTTGTGGTCTTTCTACATCGTTGTTTCCCATTGTTACAAGGAATTATAATGTGTTAAGATTGTTGGGATCTTGCAACAATGAACAGCACGTTAGATGTATAGAAAATAATATGTAAAGAACTAATGCGAAACAACTCTACCGAAATAACTTGACGAGGGCAGAATCACAGGTTCAACAAGTTGTCCTTAACACATTAGTTCGCGGGTATACTCGAGTTGAGTAATGCTAAACCCCTCACAGCGAAGATGTGTCCAGGATAAGACTGCCCGATATAACTTGAGTTAGCACAACGCAAGTTACCCTCTCTTCGAACTCAACAACAGGGATGGAGGTAAAAACGTATGGAGAAAACCCTAGAATAAAAGAAGAATTTTTTCGGTGTATAGAAAACATAATTTCGAGTTGTATTTAAAGGAGAAGATACTTGCAAATCAAGTTAGGTTTTGGTTTTGGTTTTCTTTAAAAACTAGTAAAACACCTAAAAGGAATTTACCCATAAATAAAACTCTAAAATTATTTTAGGGATTAATTTCCTAAAGAAAAACTCGCCCAAAAAATAAATCCGAGTAGAAGAGGAACTTGGTGCATGGCATACGCGCATATCGCATGGGTCAAAATTTGTATTTTTGCCCAGCCGCTCTACCCACAATGTGGTTTTACAACATATCCATAAGCATATGGCTATATAGTGGAGCTCCTTCTCTATTATACCCAATGTGGGACTAAAGAGAGATTCATTCACTCATAAAATGAGCAAGTATCCTTGGACCCATAGGTCACTAGATCAAACCACACCAAGACCAAAATATTTTTATTAAAACTCATTTTTCTCCAACACTATTTTGCAGATGACTCCTGGGAGTTGGGACTTTATTCTGGAGTCTAAGAATTTGGTGGCTATTAGTATGTTGTCGATAATTTGACGACCTATAATGAAGGAAGATCGGTGATCGGATATAAGCTTTGGCCAGAAGATCTTCATTCTATCAGCGAGAACTTTAGAAATTGCCTTTCACATACCAATAAGACTGATGGGATACAAATATTTGGCTTCATTCTTTTATTTGTGATGGTTTAGGGTGTGAACTGTGAACTATGGATATGGCCACATGAAGAAATTAAGTTATGCAATGGACATGGGGAAATTCAGTTGTGGCGCGTGGGGATTAACCCTAGTTTCTTAGAATATTTTATGTACTTCTACACAAAAAACTCTGTCGTTGCCGATGGCTGTTAGTTTACCTCCCTAGTAGCATTAAGAAGATTCAAGGAGAAGCTCTTCCGGGAGGTTTGACATTTTGCCTCTTTCTTCTTCAATATGGTGTTTGTGAGAGCTAGGAGGAAGCAAAAAAATAGTCAAGCAAAGTTGTAAAACCCTAACAAGAAAATGGTTTGCAACTTAATTAAGAGTAGTGCGAACTTTGCTTGTAATTATCTAGTGAGTTAATTCGATTTTATTATTTTTGTCTTATCTAAATTAGTTCATGCATTTGAACTGTGATCTGTTCTTTGTCCTATTAGAGGGAAATATAAACCCTGACTAATGGTGTTTTGAGGTTAATCTGTTGAAATTACTAGGGATGTTCGAATCTTTCTTTCTCTTCTAGGATGAAAAGAAACAATTGAGTTCTTCTCAATATACCAAATAAAACTGATCAGTAATGATAACTGTGATCTGTTATTTGTGCTAGCTGTACCTGCAAATCAGAAAGATTGCCACCATCCCTCTAATAAAGTAAGAAAACCATTCTCCAAGAACCACATAACTTCAAACCTAAAAGGACTAGGACCCCAAGAAGGATCATAAATGTCTAGGAGAAGAGGAATATGGTCTGAGGTAGGCCTGGCTTTAGCAAGTTGAGAGGCAAAAGGAAAATGAGCTTCAAAAGAAGGGGAGAGTAGGAATCTGTCTATTCTTGACATGACAGGATTAGATTGTCCATTGGACCAAGTGTACCTAGCACCTTTCATAGGAAAAAGTGGTTTCCGAGGAGAGAAAAAGTCGTTTGCCGGATACAAAGCGATTGAGAGCTGCGAAAATATCTTGGCGCCGCACCTTGAAAAGATAGAAAATTTTACATACATGTTGCATCATGGATTGTACAGTCTCGTGCACAGAGTCCCCAGAGGACCCGCAGTTTCTTATTGGAAGTGGGTCTCGATGCACTCTTTCGTCTCCTAGTTGGAGTTCTCCCGCTTCTATCCTTTATTCGAAAATATGCTTTAGTCTGTTGCAATCGGTTGTCGGGTGGTGAACGAACCTGTGGTAATGGAAGTACTTGGGGTTCGCCATCTCAGCCTCAGTTGGTGGACGTTTGGGAGGTGGCAGTCTGATAACATCATCTTGAACCTAGGATTCTAGGAGGTCAATCACCTCCTTGATGGGAAACGGGAAATCAAGGGTATTTCCTTCGGTCTCAAGATGCTGCATGGGAGTTTTAGTGACGGTATTTCATGGCGGGGGTTCCCGTTGCGCCGACGCTTCACGTTTTGGCTGGTGGCTCGTAGTTGGGGCTTTAATTTTCCCCCTTTCGTTTACTATGTTCACGGAGGATGAGCCGGCATTAAATTGCTTGCTGATGAGGCGTCTACTCCCGCGAGTTTCACGCGTGTCTTCGGTTCGAGTTGGCCTAGCTCTTTCCAGTAATGCTGGTGCTGTTGTTGCGGATCGTCTGGCGGCTTCATGGAGTTCGGAGAATGTTTGGAAGAGCAATTTCTCTAGCAAGGCGCGGTAAATAGGAACCATACCATTGATGCAAGCGTTCACCAGTTGTTGCTCGGTCACATTTGGGTCTTGACAATCGAGTGCTTGAACCCCGAACCTTTTGAAGAAATCATTCGGATGTTCGTTATCCCTTTGGTACACATTCTTCCGAGGTCCGAGAAAGTAACTTGTTGGACACGAATAAGTATTTCTTGTAAAACACAAAGTGACAATGCTATTCCAGTTGGGAATGTTGTTCGGTGGGATGCTGTTGTACCATGTATACGCCCTTCCAGTAAGTGATTTTGAGAATTACCTTAAACGAAGAACGTGATTATATTCATGTTCACCTAGGGATTCCAGGAAACAGGAGATATGCTCATGTGCACTCCCGGTACCATCGTACAGGTTAAATTGAGGAGAAGAGTACCCCCTTGGGAGAGGGATTCTCTGCATTTCGGATGGGTAAGGTGGTTGGTGATGATGCACGTCCAATTCATCATTCTTGATTCGGTTGCGGAGAAGTTGTTCCAGATCTTCTCGCGTGACGAAGTTGGGCGGCTGATTTCTTTCCAACGGGATTCTAGCCCGAGTTTCCTCATCCGTGGAGGCGTGCTCCGTCGAGGTGGTGGCGTCAGGGTTGTTGGAGACGTTCCTAAGAGTCTCTGGAGGACGTGACTCACGTGGTAGTCGCTCTGTCAGGATCTTGAGAAAGACGAGTACCTCCTTCTGCGTTGAAACCATATCCGTCTGGGCTCTGGCGAGCATCTCATGTCGTTCCATCAAATCAGAGATGGTGACATAAGGACGACTTCCACTGGTCCCTCCGGTCTCTCGTCCCGTCGACGGGGTAGTTGGAACCTTAGTTGTGGTCGGAGGCGCCATGCTAGACGAAGCATTAGGGGCCGCAGCGGCGGCTCTGGCCCTGGTGACTGGTGGCTTGACACCCGAAGAGATATTTCCGTTGCCGTGATTAGAGGGTTGTGAAGAGACACTAGAGGAGGCAGCGGCTCTGGCCCTGGTGATTGGCAATGTTACGCTTGAGGGAGTACATTCGATGTTACTGTATTCAGTAGGTGATGCAATAACGTTATTGGGAGAGACGCTAACATCAGGGATGTGTTCTGTGCAGGTATTCTCGGCAGCCGCTCCGGACCTGAGTTCCACCATGTTGGGATTTGACGTTCGGGAAACGAAATCAGGAGTCGGAGTTGGTATTGTAACCGATAGATCAATCCTCCTGCTGTGGTCGCCAATTATTTATGGGTAAAAATCGTTTCCGCCGATTTTGGGAAATTCGGTGCATTCGATGTTATTGATTGGCTTCTGGAGAAGGAAATCTAGCATCCGCCCCTTCTTCCCATCACTTCCCTTTGTCGGATTCGTCTCAACCGTGGCGACTTTGTTCTTCCAAAAATAGAATTTCTCTCTCGGGCGACTCCTTGTCCAGAGTGGCAGCCATGGATCGAGTACATGCTTTCGATCTCCTATTTTAGAGATATAATCGTCAAGATGGGGTTGATGGAGGCTCTTTCTTCGTCGCGTTACAGGCATCTTACTAGGAACAACCAGGATATGATTCGCCTGTCTCTTAGATGGATTCCCTTGGTTCATACGTCCCTCTTTGCTTGGAGAGAAGCGTCCCACATATTAGAAGACGTGGTTTCAGCGACCGGCCTTCCCCACGGAGTCGCGACTTCAAAGAGGCATCGGGTAGTCTCGTGTGATGATGACGGACTCGTATTGGACTTTATGAAGCAAGCGCGTACGGAATCAAGGAAGTTAGTCGCCAAAACGAGTGCCCCCTCTGGAACGCAGAAAGTCGTTAGAGGAACTATGCCAAGAAAGGGGAAAGGGGTAGCTTCTACAGAAGAAGTCGTCGCCCATACAATTCCTAGGGGGATGCCAAACGGGCCACCTTGAACCTGTGGGTGAAGATGTGGGCGCCCAAGTTGGTAGGAGAGTCTAGCTGGGAGCCCCCTTCTCCTCTATAGGGTCTTGAGCGACATGAATTGGCCGCTTTCATGTCCTATTTTCTTTCGCACGAAGTCTTTGAACATTCTCCGACCAATAATGCTGTGAGGGACGAGTCAATGATCATGGCGATACTCATGTCGCGTGGCGTGTCGTTTCCTTTGGCGCCCATGTTTCTGGGCGGACTATACCATCATTTGGACTTGTTGGTGGGTGATATCCGAGAGCCAATAAAGGGGAGGAATAATTTTGGAGGAGAACACTTTTAAGAGGAGAGAGATATTATTTTCTTTATCATCTTCTTCCCCAAATAATTAGATCTAAAGCTCTTGAAAATATCCATTAATGGAGATTCTAAATGTAATACTAATGTAACCTCAACAATCATAGTGAAGAATCGTGGATGTAGATCACATTGATCGAACCACGTAAAAAGTCTTATGTGTCTATTTAAATTTCTAGCACTTATATTTGGAATTTAGGTGATTAATATGATTTAGATCTACAAAATATAGTGAGGGGTGTAGTGTGGGATTTCCGCAACTACATATGCGCTAGAAACAGGGACCTAATCTTGTTGGTTCAAGAAAGTTTAGAAAAAACAGCTACTGTTGGTGATGAATTCAAGTGGATCTATAAACTTTAAGAGAAATTTCCATGAAAAGTAATTACTGTTCATACTTTTTTAGATCTATAAAATTTAGGTTCAAAAATGGAAGTTTTATGGAAGAAATCACACTTTCAGGAGAAAATACGTCAACAATTCAAGAACATAAAAAAAGGTTTGATGTGATAAAATTCAAGGAAGAAAGCTAATTTTTTAATGGAAGATTTCATATTGAGTGGAGAAAAAGAAAAGAGGAAAATTGTTGAAGGAAATTAAGGAAGAACGAAGAAAAGGATAAGAACAAAACAGCTGTGATTTTTATCACAAAAGGAAGCTCGCACAGATGGTTTGAGTTGGAGCGAAGAAGCTTGATGTCGCAAGATCAAATCTCGCCACAGTCATATTTTTTTCAAATATTTTTGAACTTTCAAGAGGGAAAAAATGGAATAAAGCTATAGCATTGTGTGTTTCCTTCTGCAATGCAAGTAGCCCAGATGGTCATTCGCGAAGAGAATAAGCTTGGGGTTGCGAGTTCGAATCCCACCTTTTACATATTTTTGAACTTCCGAGAGCGAAGAAGTGAATAAAGTTATAGTATTGTGTGTTTCTTTCACAAACAGCAGCTAGTACAATTGGTCACCGCGAAGAGTATAAACATAAGGTCGCGAGTTCGAAGTCTTACCCTTCGCGAAGAATTTTTGTCATCTTTTCCTTGAATATCAAAGGGTGAATATAAGTCATGTATTAGCATTCTGCGATCCTTTCGCACAGGAGGAGTAGCACAATTGGTCACGAGCGAACAAGAGGAGCTTAAGGTCGCGGGTTCGAATCTCCCACCTCGCAAAGAATTTTTTGCTTCGCAAAGAAGGGAAAAAATGGATAATTTCGCAAGGTTGTTTCATTCTTTCGCAAACAAGAGGCAGCACAGTTGGTCACCTGCGAGGTTAATGAGTTCATGGTCGCGAGTTCAAGTCCCATTGAACGTCCATTTTTTGCATGGATTTTTCGCAACAATATCTCGCAAGAAGAAAGTAGGTGATTATCTCGTGAGAAACACTTCGCAGAGGCATGGCTAGCACAGTTGGTCGGGGAGGCATGAATGTGAGCAGAAGGTCGCAGGATCAATTCTTGCTCTCGCACACTTATTTTTGTTATGCGAAATTTCGCACAGACTTTGCTTATCTCGCAAAGAAGAAAGTTGATGATTATCTCGCAAATGAATTTCGCGAGAGAGGGTTAGAAACAGGTTGGTATCTTCGCGAGAATATGCAAGAGGCAGGTCAAGGGTTCAAGTCTCACTTCTAACATTTCTTTTTGCTCGCGAGATTGACAACAACAAACCACAAAAGCTAAGTACCACTTTCCTTAAACATTTTACTTACAAAAATAAAAGATTTTTGATTTGATTTACAAAACGCGATACAATGTAGAGAATTACAAAGATTATACAATTACAAGAGAAACCGAGAACAATATCTCGCAAGGATCAATTTATATATTTCCCTTAAATACTCGCTTTGTTTCAAATGAGAATGATATCCAACATGGAGAGTAGTAGCGGGCAAACCTTTATGGCGTACACCCTAGTTCGCGAATTTACTCTAGATTTCGCAAGAGGCAATGTACCTAAAGTGCGTCATATAAGGGGGTACCTATTAGGATCATTTCCATGAAGGATGTTTTATCGGATGAAATGAAATGAGTTATACAAAGGAAATCAAAACAAAGAAAAATGATTTGAACTTGCAATTAAATGAAAATTTTTGATAAAAGAAATGTTGAATACTAATCTAAATTTTTATTTGCATTCTAAAACATAGCATGAGGCAAAGAACATGGAGCGAGAGTTTCGCATGATGGATTCGCAATACTTCTTATATTTAGAGGATTAAGTACTTCTTATACTTCTCAAAGGATACTTCATACTTCTTATATATATTTCGAGGATTAAGTACTTCATATACTTCTTCAAGGATACTTCATACTTCGCATAATTCAAGAAACGATACTTCATATATACTTCTCAAAGCTTCGGAACTTCGCAAAAGAATAGAGGCAAGTACGTACTTTTCAAGTCCAGTATTCTTTCGCTCGTTCCTTCATCAACAAAGATCAAAGATTACTACGACAACGGATTTTTCCTTAAAGATCGCTCTTCAAGCAATATTCAAGGAAAAAGAGGCAAGATGTAGGATTCAAATATCGCACAACATATTCTCTTAGCGTGCGAGATTCAATTATTTTCTTAACTCGCGAGAGTGTCTCGAGAAAAGGTAGCAAGACTCGCGAGAGTGTCTCGAGAGAAGGTAGCAAGACTCGCGAGAGTGTCTCGAGAGAAGGTAGCAAGGCTCGAGAGAGTGTCTCGAGAGAAGGTAGCAAGACTCGAGAGAATGTCTCGAGAGAAGGTAGCAAGAGCTGCGAAATCATTAAAGGGCTCGCGAGAATATGAGCTGTATGTGAGCTGTCATCCATTATGTAAACACCTATAAAGAGGAGAGCAGGAGAGAGAAAGGGGAGGAATAATTTTGGAGGAGAACACTTTTAAGAGGAGAGAGATATTATTTTTCTTTATCATCTTCTTCCCCAAATAATTAGATCTAAAGCTCTTGAAAATATCCATTAATGGAGATTCTAAATGTAATACTAATGTAACCTCAACAATCATAGTGAAGAATCGTGGATGTAGATCACATTGATCGAACCACGTAAAAAGTCTTATGTGTCTATTTAAATTTCTAGCACTTATATTTGGAATTTAGGTGATTAATATGATTTAGATCTACAAAATATAGTGAGGGGTGTAGTGTGGGATTTCCTGCAACTACACCAATGACCCCTCCTTCACATTCGAAACGTTTCTTCCTGCCAACTTTATGCAAATGTGGGGATGGGAGTATTATCGTCGTTATAGGCCAGAGACGAAGGTCTTGGAGCTTACTGGTGAGCGAGTTGTAAACGCGGAAGATTGCATAGAAGGCACAATCACTTATCCTATTTCCTTCCCCCGAACGGCTCTTTATGAGAAGGCCACCGCCAAGCCAATTGTTCGTCTGGCGCCCCTACTTGATGATATAAACGAATTCACCTTTCGCCCGTACGAAGACGGTGCATGTGGAGAAGCTTCCCATCGTTTTGTGTCGCTCTTCCCCGAGGATTTTGTGGATGTCGCCTTGGACACTCCTACTTTCGATGCGTGCAACTTCGTGGCCGCCGTGACGTCAGGTTATCTTAGAGTTTTTATAAGGAAAATATTTCTTGAGGCTAATAATCTGAATCTTATCGCTCGTGAGGCGGGTTTCGACCAAGGGACTGGTTCTTACCTTTCGCCTTCATTCTCTTCAGACCCACAAATGGTTGAGGAGAGTTTCATGCGTTTTGTCTTTCAGGGTGAAAAGCCTCGGTTCTGTCGCCCACCTTTCAACCCTTTGAAAGTCCCTCAGGTCGGCCGGGACTTAAAAATTACGCATAAATGGTTTTTATATTGGGTAAATGAGATGGAAGATGTACATCATGCCTTGGCGGTTGATGGCGTGATGGCTCCTCGCCGAGAACGTGCGAGAACTCTATCGCCTAGGGCGCACCAGGATACCCTTAGGCGTCATGCGTTCTCATGGGTTAGCTTCAGTGCTAAGAGCAAGACGTGTTGAAGCTTCCTCTTCTCGGGGGTAAAAGAAAAGAAAACCACCCTCTTTATCGAAAATTAGGAACGTCGCACGTAACCTTTGCGGAACTATTCCTCAAGAAGTTGAGGTAATCTTCGCATTGATTTTCTCCTTTATCGTTTCCTTAGTGGCCTTCCTGGGTGCTTATTACTTTATCTTTTAGTCGGATGCCCCTCCCGCATGGCCCATTACGATACTTTTATTATGAGTGGCTTAATGTGGACATGAATGATCTCCCCGAGGTTTGATGAAAGGCAGGGCGCGCGTGATCTTTGGTATAGTTCTGTCCGCGATTTCCTCGAACTTCTCGATTATCATTTTCGAGATAGAGCCGCCGCTTTGCTCGGAAGGCGATCATCAGAGAGATTATCCCCAACAGATCTGTTGGTGCTAGTTCCACTCCGTACTTGGTCTCGGTGTTTTCAGGAATCAGTAGATGATGTCGCAACAAGAATCATCGGGTACTTTGTTAAATCATCTTGACACGTTTTCATTCATTGTCTTTCCTTAATTAATTAGCATCTTTGCCTATATATACACATAAGGGGGGGAGATATAGGGGAAGGTGTCGTTCTCTATTTCTTTAGAATCTCACTCTTTTTCCCCTTGGACTCTTTAGGGCGAGGAGACAGGCAGCCTCTTGACTCGGGTGCTTTGGTTGGGAATTCCTCTACTTCAGCTTCCTCTTCTTCAGCTTCTTCTACTAGTCGCCCGGACGTTGTGGCTTCTTCCCTTGTAAGTCGGTTATGAGCGACCCCCCCCCCCCCCCTTTTTTTTGACTCGTGTTTTCTGGTAAACATTTCTAGATTATGGGCAAATAGGATCGTTCAGAGGTTAGAGATGGCCGTGACAAAGTGAAGAGGACCAAAACTCTGAGCGATCACGGACGTCAGGCTACAGCTCCCGAGCAGACTATTCAACCCAATCTGTTGGCTAGTTGAGAGCGTAGGGATCCGCCTTCTTTCAGACAAACCCATGGAGCAGCGCCATATTCGTGATGGGGAAAATTATGTCTCGGTCTTTGGGTTTTGGGTGCCTCCTCGCTACGAGTCATTATACACTCAAGTAGCGGTGCAACATGGCCATATTGCTTCTGACGTTGTCTTTCCCAATGCTAACGTTCTCGTGTCTCATACCTTGAACGTCTTGGATGTGTTAGGCGAGATGGTGAATGCTGGTGACCATCCCTCCAGTGTGCAACTGCATAGCTAGCGTCGAATAATTGACGATGCCGCCAACATGCGTTTTAACATTAGATGGCTAGAGACCCTCTGGCGGGAGGCTGAGGCGAAGGCGAACACTCGTCGAAATCAATTACCAGTCATTGTCGCTGGTCTCAAGAAAAAGGTCGCTTCTGATCAAGTTAGTTTACATACATTGCGAGAAACACAACAACGCCTGATCAAAGAGACGAGCGAGGTGGTTGACCAGATCGCGCAGGCCAGGAAGATGCTAGAGGAGGATGAGCAATTGTTAGCAGATGCCGAGACAGAGATGGCGGAGCAGGAAAATCTATGAGCGCTCTAATAATATGAGAGGCTGCCCTTTCTTTTCTCTCTCTCTCTTTTTTTTTTGTTCAATTTTCCATTCTCCCCCCTCTTCTCTCTTCTTCTCTCTCTCTCTTTTTTTTTTTTAGGGAGGATATTTTTGGAAATTTGTATGTTACGACATTTGTTTGGTTGTGCCTCTTCGAGGCAAGATTCTCTAAAGCATGACTGGTGCTTAGTATATTAATTCTTGTTCGTGTTTCGAGTGGTTTTGGACGATCTAATGGCTAGTTATTACAGATTAGTGATGGAGAATTCTTTGTTAAGGACTTGTGCATGTTTACCCATATATATGCAGCCATCTTGAGCAGGGGCATGCAGATGCGCATGACGAGTTGATGGACGTGGAACTTTGCGTGGAAAGGTTAAGGCGAGCCGTTAGAAGCGTCCCGTGGATTTGTCGGCGGGGCGTCTTGGGCGAAGAACCCTCGAGTATCTTCTGGTTTAGACTTGTCGTATGTTTCAGCCGCTCGTCATGCCATCGACGTGGCTCTTGCTCATGCCCTGGCGGATCTCAGTGCTCAGACACGTGTTCAAAATCCCTAGGGTTGTTATGCCCGTGACTTTGGGCTAAAGTGTATATATACATGTATATATTTGTTATATTTGGTTACTTTCATTTCACCTAGATCATTCTCTATGTTGGAAAAGTTTTGTTGCTCGCGCCTCTATGTCTGCTAGTCACTCTCTTTTGAAGAATTGGTCTTGGCACTTGCTCATGCCGACGCATTAGCCACTTAGGGAGAGTAAGAACCGCTCGAATGGTGAGGAGAAAGTGTGAGTAAACCCTTTCCCATATGTCGAAAGGCTCGTATGAAGGCCACAAGAAGTAGCAACTTCTTTGTACGGTGCAAATCCCGTTCTGAATGGAACACGTACCTAGTATTTTAGGCGAGGATTAACGATTTTGCTACTTGGCTGTTCAAGTAGCAAAATCGGAGGAGGATAACCAATCTGAAAATACAATACCAAGATAAATATTTGGGAAGGAGCGAGAAATTTCATTTGCTCCACGCGGCATCAAGAAAACGACCGCATCATCCACGAAGGTGGCTTACTTTCGTTCCTTCATTTTTGACGGTGAATCCTTTTAGCCAACCAACGTCGGTAGCTTTGGGAACATGATAGATAATAACCCGACAAAAGAAGGAAAAGAAAGGGAGAAAGGGGATCCTCCTTGACGTAAACCTTTTTCACTTGTAAACTTGCAACAAGCTGTTCTATTGATGAGGATTGAGAAGGGAATTTTTCGATTGCAACCATTAATCCACTTCCTACACTTCAAGCCAAAACCCATGCATTTTCGATATTTCTTCAATGAATGACCATTTTGTGAACACGGGTATCGGGTTCCGGTCCCACGTGATCACAAACAATCTTTATAAGAGTTGACTACGTGCACTGAGGTGCGAGAAATATAAAACAGGCATAGGTAGATGATAATTCATAGATTCCAAACCCCTCTAGTTTGTCATGATCTCATTATCATCTCCCGGGGATCCAGATAGATCTGAGATACGAGTATGTAAATGAAACTATCGGTGCAAAAGGTAAAGAGACAACGATATACGTGGTTCAGCACTAAGGCCTACGTCCACGGGTCTGAGGAGATTCACTATAAGATAAATGGTTACAAAGATGATCACAAGATCTTGTGATCATCGAACACATGAGCTAAAACTCACTTACTTCTCCCTATTCTCTCTCCTCTCTTTCTTTCGATCCCCTCTCAGTGGAGGGGGTGTACATATTTATAGCTAAATTTGGTGGGTCCTACTGACAATGAGCTGTCGAGATCTTATCTTCTTGTATTCTGTGCGTGGTACGCGGACTTGAATATTACCCCGCGGGCGTGGTCCGAGGACTTCTGTATCATCCCGCGGCTTCTACTATATCCCGGTTCATCACGCTGATCGACCCTTGTTTCCATCGTTGGTCGTACGACACGTGTTCTGAGCTACATTAAATGTGGGTGGTTGGGGCGGTCCAGCCCACGCCGAGTGGTGTCAGTTCTCTTGTCACGTCTGTGTCAGTTGGACTATCTCTGACCGTTGATCATGTCTTACCTCGTGATGGGTTAAAGCCATCCTTTGGTGCTACGCGGGACTACATATCTCGGATGCCTCTTGATTTCTGACCGTTGGTCTTGACAGATGGCACGTTATCGAGTGCCACGGATGCCCCTATGTGTCATTCTTTGAGTAATGGCATCCACGTGGACTCTGTTAGTACACGTGGCAATGGAGATAAATAAGTGTACTTACAATTTGCCCCTCTTCTTGCGACTGGGCGTTTGGCTTTTGTTGGAAGAAGAACCGTGTGGTACGTTCTTATCTCCCTCATAACTTCTCCTAAAAAGGTGCTACTGCATTTATTGTGCACGTTTTCCGTGTCCGGCCATAACGCCCTTTGGGTAGTGGACGGTTTCTTACAGTTCTATATAAAAAGGAGAAGAGTGAGAGAATGTGGCTTTAATTCTCATTCTCTGTTTTATTCTTTGTTCTTGTCTTCATCTTCTTTACTTCCTCTGACACCATCGTTGTTCTGTTATTCTGCTACTCTTTGTGGTCGTTGTGGTCATTGCTATCTCGTGGTCGTTACTTGTTGCTTCTTCTTCGTTCTGCTGTTGATTGATTCTTCGTGGTTCGGGTATGATCTTTTTTAGTTTAATCACCATCCCTGAGTCTGTCGAGTTTGATTTTACGATGATGTGTTGATGATGAGTTTAGGTTTTAGTATACCACAGGATTTGAGAGTTAATGCCTTTGAGTTGGGTGTTTAAATCGCCATGCTTTTGATTTTATTTCTTCTTTTGAGTTTGGATGATAATCGAGAGTTTAAGCAATTGTTAGATGAAACCTAGGGTTATCTTCTTTTATCTCTTTGTTCTTGAGATTTTCTTAATTTTGATCTTTCTGCCTCGATTTGAATTCCTACTCGTGTTTGTGCTCGTAGATATGTCTCGATCATCGCGGGTTCCTTACCAAACCCCGTCAAGTCCTCATCGATCTCCTCGAGTGATCCTAATGTAAGGGGTGGAGCTTCGCCCCCACCTACCCGGGGTAATCTTCGGGATGGGACGAACATCCTCATCCTCCGGTCAAAGGCCTTCACTTAGAAGGGGTGATCCTCCGAGGGATCTAGATATGCCGCGACTCGTTCTAGAGGTGGGTCTCTAAGAAGCAGCCGAATCCTCGCAATGAACCTTTGGATGTGCAGCCCCTCCGCACTCAGCCTCCAACGCGGACTAACCCACCCGTGCCTAGTTCAAGTAAGTCGACTAAAACTCTTACTTCGAAAAGAAAGGCTACGGAGATAGAGTCTTCGGGAGACTTAGTTCCTCCTAAGAGGAGGGATGCGGGTTCTGCGGAGGATGCTACGGAAGAAGCTTTCGAGGAAGACTCTGCTGTTACTTTTCGTCCTTTATCTCTGGGTAATAAAAAGTTTACCTTCCGACACATTGATCTCGAGGCCTTCAAGGTGAAGCATGGTCTTTGACATTTCGAGGTTCGTTTTATGCCGTGATAAAGACATAACTTATGAGATGGTTACCAATTACAAGTACGATGCCTTTCATTTGCGACAACCGTGGTTGCTTTCGAGGCTGGTTTGATACTACCCTTGTATAAAGCTGGTGATGATTTCTACTACCGGGTCCTGTCTAGCCGCGATACTGCCAAGAAAAGTCATAATCGCGGGGTGCAACAGTTGACAGGAAACTATCTTCGCCATCTTCGTGAATGCTATCTTCGTAGTAAGGGGAAAACGATGATGACTTGCTATGCCCCTAGATTAGAAAAGGAGAAAGGGTGGTATACTCCTGAGAATTTCAACAAATCCTTTGGAGATTATGTTAACAGGAATACTCGTAAGCCGTGAGTCCGTGAGTCTACGGAACATTACTTGTTAAGGGGAAGTTCGCCTTTTGAGCGAGGTGAGCGATTCCAAGATGGCGAGGATTCCTGGTGCCGAAGGTCTTCCTATTCCTGCTGAGGAGAGAATCAAGCGTGATCATGACTATGAGTGGTCTGCCACTGTTCTTGAAGTCGTTGGCCCGTGGGCCTATGGTTGGGTTCTGGTCCGTGGTTGGCAGACCTCTTGTTGGATGAGTCTTCCTCATGGCTTCTCGCTCGTTACGCTCATTACTGCCCCTGGCGGATGAGTTTTGCCGGTATGGATTTTGTTTATAGCCGTGATGTTGATGATGCAGAAGACGAAGATGTTCCTGATGCTAATCTTCCTCCGCGGAATACTGACGTTGTTAAGGTGCGTCGTTTGTTTTCTTCGTATGTATGCCCCTACGTTTTCTTAAATAATGTTGATTATGCCAAGGAAAGGTGATGCCAATGGTTCTTTTATCATTACGTGTTGTAGGTGTGTAGAGGTAAGAAGATTAATCCCAAGCAATCATCGAATTCTCCCACCGAGGGTTCCTCTCATTTCGAGGATGTAAATAGTCCCGTGTGTGGTGATGAGGACTCTTAGATAGGGAAGAGCGAATTGAGACTTCTCCGCCTGTTCAAGAAGGTGATGGTGATCAGGCAGTTGACGGTGGAGGTGATGATCCGGCCACTGGTGGTGGTCAGGGTGATCCGGCTATTGGTGGTGGTCAGGGTGATCCAGCCACTGGTGGTGGTCTAGGTGATTCGGCTACCGGTGGTGGTCAAGATGACCCGGCCATTGGTGGTGGTCAAGGTGATTGGCCTTTGGTGGTGGTCAAGGTGACCCGGCCACTTGCCCTTTGGTGGTGGTAAAGGTGATTCGGATGCTGGTGGTATTGGTGATGGCAACTTGTTTATTGGTGGTGGTGGAAATCATGCCGGGGGGGTTACTAAGTCCAGCGTGAATGTTATAGATAAAGGTAAGGGACTTGTTCTTAGTAGTGGTGACAAGGATGGGGGTGCTTGTTATGAGTTCTCCTTTGGTAAGGTTTTATCTGGGGAACAGTCATTTGACATGTCCACGGTTATGGGGCTTGTTTCGGACTTCACTCTGCTTCCAGCTGGTGATGATTGGAGTGTTCTCGAGGATAGCTGCGTTGGTGGCCCATCCGGCGGGCCTGATGCTGGGGTTTTGGTAGTGCCTTCCGAGGGTTTTGCTGGTACCTCCTCCACTGTTGGTGGGGCCTTGGTGCAAGGTAATGTTGGTGCTGCTCATGGTGGGAATACCTCGGACTCTCCCTTAGATGATTTCTCGCGATCCTTAGCTGCGGATGGCGATGATGCTGTTTTGGCATGGCTGCGAAAGAAAAATTTGCTGGTTGTTCCTCATCCTGCCCCCGTGATTGAAGGGGAAAAGAGTTCGGATGCTTTTACTCGTAGGTACATGGAGTTAACCCCTGAGGAGGCGGTAGATCGAGGATGGGGTAAAAATCTCGTAGCCAGCGGGCTTGATCTTGTGGTGGATCCTCCCCCTACCGTTGCTGACATGATGGCTATTGCTGATGGGTATCAGTACAGTTACCCCCAGCAACGGTTATTGGAGGTTTGTCCTGTTCTTTTTATCTCTGATTTCGTTCGAATATGATGTGAGCTAACTTCCCATATTTTGCTGATAGATGATGAGAAGTGAGTATTGTAATCACCAACTTTACCGGCTCTTCAAGGGTAAATCTCTCAAGCTAGAGGGGAAGCTTCGACATTGTGAAGAGACGCTTTCGAGTGTCGAGGCTTCGGTCTCCGCTAAGGATGAAGAAATAACCGAGCTAAAGAGTTTGCTTAAGCGTAAGGAGCAGCAGGGCACGGAAGAGGCTCAGCTACGTTCTGAGTTGGCTCTGGTTAAGGCCAAGTTAGCTGTTGCTGAGAAAAATTCCTCATCCATTTCAGGTCTGCGCTCCCTCTTCTTTGGTAGTTTCCTGCTCCTTATTTATTACGAGTTTTCTCTTTCTCCCCTCCTCATTTGTACTATCTTCAGTGGGTGGAATCTCTGAATTGTTGTGGCTTCGGAGTGAGAGGGCTCGTCAAAAGGGTCGCATTGCTGAGTTAGTTGAAAAACTTAAGAGTGAGTCGGCTAAATGGAATGCCCGCGCGGATGTTCATAACGCGATGGTCGAAGAATGGCGTAAGAAAAAGTATTGCTTGGTAGATTTGCAAAATCGAAATAACCATGACCGTCATTTGTTCAACGGGGCTCTTTTATGGACGCGGGATAATCTTGAGCAAGCCCGTGGGCAGATTTCCTCCTTAGAAATTAAACTTAATGTTCTGGAAGGCGAGCTGCGGCAAGCGCGGTCTTCTCATCCCTCGGATGTGCGGACCTATATGCAGCGTTTGGCCAAGGAGAGAGACGATGCTAGGGCAGAATGTAGTGCTCTCAGTAGTGCTCTGTCCGCATCTCGATCTGATGTGGCTCGTCAGGTTGAACGTGAGAGAGACTTAGAGGTGACTATGTATCGTCTCAACAAGGGGTTGGAATTGAAGAATGATGAGGTTAATCGACATCGTCATTTGGGCTCGATGCTTCAAGATGACCTGAGCGCAAGTCAGTATGCTCATAATCTGCTGCAGGTAGATTATGATAAGTTATCAAATGAATATGATTATGCCGCAGAAGCGAGGGATTCCGCGGTTGATCATTGTGAAGGTATACGTCTTCGTCATCGAGTGTGCTTTGTGTTGTATCTGTCATAACTCACTTGTCTTCTTTTACCGTTCGCAGAGCTCAAGTACGACTTAAAGCTGCAGATGCAAAAGTTTGCCGAAGCTCGAGGCTAAGGTAGTTCAATTTGGAGGGTCAAGTTAGCTACCATCGCGGTCTGGCCTTGTCTCAGGATGAAACGTTGAAGCAAGCTAATCAAAGGATAGACCAGCTTTGTACTTCCTTAAATCAGGCTGAGATGAGGAGCGTAGCCATAGGTCTCATGGCCCGCAAACAACTGGCCGAAGAGATTAATAAGATCCTTGGTGAGATTGAGCTGGATCTTAAGAAAAACCATGGGTTAAACAAGAATTATACTCGGCGTCCCGTACCCGCGCTCCCATCAAGTTCTTCTGGGCCCTCCTCGGGTGGTAGCGTTCCTTCATCCATTTGAAGGATAAACTGCGGATAACACTCCTACTCAGTAGACCGTAGTAGTTAGTATGCTAGGGATTGATCTCGGTTGCTTATCCTTTTTTGGCGTTTTTGTTATTTTGCCTGCTGGGCTTGTAATCAACTGCATGTGTTAGATCAAACTTTGGTGTTTTAAATCTTATTTTAAGTTTTGTTGAATTTATGTCTTCCATCTTTAAATATAATGGAAAATTCCGTAGTGTTAGTAAGCGGATATCAATCTTTGAGTTTGATAAAGTGTATTGTTCGTGCAACTCCGTAGGTTGGTATCCCCGGAATCGTCTTGTGACCTTGCACCCCGTCCAGCTAACTCCTTGGCCAGAGGATCACTGGACGGTGGGGGTCTGGCCGACGTTTAAGGATGTACTCCATTAAGTTCGCGGCTTGTAATATTGCACGGATATCTCATTCTGTAAGAAGTCGCCTCCTGGTCATACACTTATAGACATTTACGGAGGAGTTCTGAGAGATTGCATGTGTATGCTCCGATATATTGCGTGTGTGTGCTTTGCACGGGATATTTAGGTATATTGTAGTGGGTATGATCCATGCTTTGTGTAGGATATCCCTCTTACTAAGTATATATCGTCAATTCACGATAATAGTAATTGTACAACGATTTACGTGGTTCGGCCTTAAGGCCTACATCCACGGGGTAACACTTGCATCGATATTTTATTAAGATGTGACATGGTTTTCAATGTACATTGTGTAAGTAGTATATACATGTGGTTCATATGATGTGCTTTATATAGGTTGTGGGTTTTGAATAAATTGAAATGTGCGTGGGTAATGAACGGGATATGATATTTGAAAATGAAAACTTGGATTGATTGAAAAATTAAGGTGCGTTACTCCTTTGTCAGAGATAGAAACATGTGGATTAGCAAGTCCATTTTCTTCTTGAAATGATTTGCAGGTGATTGGTCATGGGTAGTATGGCTTGAGGTATTTGGCATTCCACGGATGCATGAGGATTTCCCCTTTCATATTACGCAGAGATAGTAAGAGCCATTTCTGCGATGTCATGTATTATGTAGGGTCCTCCCCAAGTTGGTGCTAATTTTCCCCACTTTTTTTCTCGGTATTGGGAATGGTCCTCAACACATACTGCCCTTCTACAAAATTCCTAAATTTCACTTTTTGTTATATTCTCTGGCCAGCCTGCGTTGGTAGTTTCCATTCTTTGCAGTGCCGCTTCTCTTCTTTCTTCGAGGTCGTCGAGCCTTTCCAACATCATGTCCGTGGTGAGATTCTTTTCCCAGGCTTCTGTCTTTGTAGTTGGAAGTAGAATTTCATGAGGATGACTGCTTGACTCGTAGGTGAGTAGAAATGGGGATTCTCCGGTAGCTGATCTTCGAGTCGTCCTATATGCCCATAGAACGTTATGCAGCTGTTCACACCATCGTCCTTTGTACTCATCTAGCTGTTTTTTAAGAATGAGTGCCAAAGTTTTGTTTGTGGCTTCTGCTTGTCCGTTGCTTTGTGGGTATATGGGGGTGGATTTGTTTTTCCGAATCTTGAAGGTGTCGAACAGCAAGTCAATATTCTTTCCTTGTAGCTGTTTACCGTTGTCGGAGACTATCTCTGCGGGGATGCCAAACCTGCAGATGATATTTGAAAAAAATAAAAGTGAAGACGTCAAGAATCCCGAATTCTTGCCGATTGCCTTTGCTTCTACCCATTTGTTGAAATAATCCGTTGCCACTATTAGGAATCTTCTTTTCCCCGTTCTCGATACTAGTGGGCCTACTATGTCGATACCCCATTTCCCGGGGGCCACGGACTATCGACCGAGTTCAACTTTGTAGCTGGGGCGTGGATTCGTTTACCAAATCTTTGACATTCTTCGCATCTTTTCGCCATTCTGGTTGCATCTTAGATCATGGTTGGCCAGTAATAGCCCTGCGTCTTTGCCTTATCTGCTAGGGATCTCATTCCACTGTGATTCCCTGCGTCTCCTCTGTGTATATCTTTTAAAACGACATGTCCCTCTGATCGGGATAGGCAGCGACGAAGTGGTCCGAGGAATGATTTTCGGTATAAGGCTTGGTCTCTTAGTTCGTACATCCCTGCTCTTGTTGCACCTTCCTAGCCTGTTTGGTGTCTGGGGAGTTTCCTTCTTTGAGAAAAGAGTGGATTTCGATCTCAATCGCCTCCCGACTATAATCGTCGTCTTCCTCCGCTTGAAGTGTAATGTCCTCGTTCGGAAATCGTCGAATATGTATTCTCAAACATCCTCGTCAGAGATATCTTTCTCCTTAGGTTTGCGTTGGTTAGCCGTGCACGTTTCGGGAGTTTGATGGATGGTTCGTACACTCTTGTTACCTTGATTGCTTTGACATCTTCGTTTTTAAGCATGGATGATATATAAGCCGAGCATCCGCGTGTCTAAGCTCCTTTCTGCGCAGATGTCGGAAACCCGATTTTTGGTATTTGGGAGGCCAATGTTTGCACTAGAGCCATGTATACCACTAGTGTTTCGTCGTACACATTGTATTCGTAGCCCTATCTGCTAGTATGATCGGTTGTGAGTCGCTTGTTACCCGCACTTCTTGTATGCCCAATTCAATTATCAAGCGGAGAGCATGGATCACTCCTTCATATTCTACGATGTTATTGGTATGGCCTTCGAATTCCAATCTGAATGCGTGCACGATTCTGTCTCCTGTGGGTGTGGTGATGACGATGCCTATCCCCGCGCCCTCTCTATTTTTGGAGCCATCAACGAAGACCTCCCATTGCCGTGGGTTCACTGGCTCAAGAATATTATTTGGCTCTGGTTTTTCTATTTCTGGGGCGCCCATAGCCTTCCATCCTTGTATCCGTACTTCTTCTTCGTTGTCCAAAGGCAGGTCTGCTAGAAAGTCTGCTAATACCTGCGATTTCTGGGAGTGTTGGAGCTCATAGTGGATGTTGAATTGGTCGAGGTATGTGCTCCATTTTGCTATTCGTCCTACCTTTCCCGCCCCTTTGAGGATGGTCTCTAAGGGTGCCCGACATGGGATACGTATGTCATGCGTTAAAAAGTACGTCCTCAGCTTTAAAGTAGACCATACGACGGCTAGGATTAGCTGTTCAATTCTCGTGTAGTTTCGTTCCGCGGAATTCAGGGTCTTGCTGACATAGTAGATCGGTTGCTCCTCCTTCGTATGGGTTCTGACGAGTACTGCGCTTACTGCGTCGTCTGTTGCTGCAATGTAGAGTGCCAAAACCTCCTCGGGGTCCGGTTTCTGAAGGATGGGGATTTCTGCTAGGTATTGTTTAATGCCCAAAAAAGCTTCTTCGCATTCTGTCGTCCATTCAAATTTAGTCCCTTTTTTCAGTATGTTGAAGAAGAGTTTGCACCTATCCGAGGATCGTGATATGAATCTTCCCAGAGCTGCTAGGGATCCATTGAGCTTTTGTACCTCTTTTAGGTTCTTCGGTGATGGCATGTTTGTTATGGCTCGGATTTTTTCGGGATCTACTTCAATGCCCCTTTTTGTCACTAGGTATCCAAGGAATTTTCCTGAGGTCACCCCGAAAGTGCATTTTTCCGGGTTTACCTTCATGTTATGCTCTCTCATAGCTCCGAAGATGTCCTTCAGGTCCTGGTGGTGGTTCTTTCTTACTCTGCTTTTTATGAGCATATCGTCGACGTAAACCTCTAAAGTCCTGCCGATCCATGGCTTGAAAATAGCATCGACCATCCTTTGGTACGTTGCTCCCGCGTTTCGGAGCCCGAAAGGCATTCTTACGTAACAATAAAGACCATGGGGTGTGTAAAATGCGGTATGTTGCTTTGGTCTTCTGCCAAAAATAGTTGGTTGTATCCGGAATATCCGTCCATGAATGACAACTCTTCATATCCTTCTACTGCGTCGACTAGCTGGTCAATGCTGGGTAATGGATAACTATCCTTTGGGCATGCTTTGTTCAGGTTGGTGAAGTCGATGCAGTTCTGACCCCTCCATTTTTCTTTGGTACTATTACCATGTTGGAAATCCACGTGGGGTATTTGACTTCTTTTATAAAACCGGCCTCTAATAGCTTTCGTAGCTCCGTTTCTACTGCTTTGTGATGCTCTGTGGCCACCTTTCGTATCTTTTGTCGTACCTAGGGGTGTGCCGGGTTTAATGCGCAGCTCATCTTTGTACCGTCTTTGGGTCTATTCCCGGCATATCGGATAGTTTCCATGCGAAGATGTCCGCATATTCCTTTAGCAGTGTTATCAGCGAAGCTTCGCGTTCTCCGTCCATTAGAGTTCCTATTTTGATCTTTCAAGGGATATGTCTCTCCACTAAGGGATGTGACTTTTTATGAAAGGACTTCTCCAAAAGTCACATATAAACCTATATAAACCCCACATATTCTCCATTTCATGTGTGTGTTTTCAGAGTCATAAAACTAGTACTAGAAATTTATGAGTTTGCATGTGTCTTCAAGAGTTAAAGAAGAGTTTATGCTACATATATTCGCGTTCGTTGTTCGGTGTTATCGAAGTGCTGCGAAAAACATCGAGGTATTGTTGAATGTTGGAGACATATGCTTGCTAAATCATAATGACATTATATACAGGGCATCAAATGTCTTAAGCAAAGAGATTACTCGCCTCAATACACCAAAGTAAGTTTGTTTAAATTTTGTGATTGATCATCTTTTTCTATCCTTCTTTTCTTCTTTTGTTGTTGGTATTACGAGACGTAATACATGTTACAAAGAGTTGTAACGGATCGATAGAAAATACACGAGTTGTATTATTGGAGAATCGGTAACGAAGATATTTAACCAACAATCTTAAGACATTTGATCATTATCTTTGTTACTGATTATATATGTGTGTAATCTCTTAAACATTGAACCACGATCTGAATTTCGACTTTGGTCGAAAGACATATGTACGTGGAAAGACATAAGAGATATGGTGCCTGATTTTTGAATTAGTTAAATTTCAATTCATGCATTCAAAAATAGACCCCATCTGTTGGTTCAAAAATGTCTCAGGTGTGAGACATACGTTGCTCGGATGGCTTGGGCATGGGCCTAGCTTGTCAGAGGGGCTAATCTACCATTTACTCATGCCATAGTACAAGAATTAGAACATGGGAGGCTGTTGTGCAGGACTACAGAAACGTACCTAATGTTTCTGGAAGTTCTCTCTTTATTACCTCCTCATAGGCATCTCTTTCATAATAATTTCCTAGTATGGGAAATACGGATTTGAGATGTATTGTACATTAAAGGGCGAATGACGGTTAAGTGTCCATGGTGTTGATTGAAAAATTGGAACACAGAAGTTGTGTATCGGGATCTCTTCTCAAAACCCAGTTTTGAATATCCCATTCTCTTTATTTGGTGTTTGACAACGCTTTAGAGATTCTGATGGATCTCCCAACTGGAAAGGAATTTGGATGAATCCTTTTAACCGTGTGTACAAGACATTATGATGATACTCCAAACCAAATTTCAGAATTTTTGGAGTTGTGGGAGTATTTTTACAAATTTCGGAAAGCTGAGACTCGTTTCTGCAAAATTTCAATAGAGGAGGAAATCAATTCTAGACCAGAATGATTTTCAAATATTTTTGGTTTCTCTTTTGATTTTGTGGTAAGAAATGAAAGTTGTAGACCAGGATTTTGTCTTGATTACACTTTTTAATCTCCATTTGGAATCGGGATGAGAAAGATACAACAAATCCTAAATTGTTGCGGTTGTCTGTCAAAGAGACGTATCTCTTCATGAAATGACTTCATTTGATGGTTAGAGTTTTGTTGTTCGTGGGAAAGGAAACGGCAAAGTTCTGTCACTTTGATTGCCAAGGCGTAAATTTATACTTGAATGAAAAAGTGCACGCAAACGATGTACCTTTTCATGTGGCTGATCACGATAACTGCCCATGTGAACTTACACGTTTGAGGCTTATTGTCATTTTTTTTTTTTGAAAGTATGAAGGGCTTCCTTTCAGTCTAATTTGTGAACAGTCGCATCTTCTCTGCCTTCATGTTCATAAAATGACATCATCTGTTATGATGAGTAAGTGGCACTAAAAGAGTACGAATGGAGAACCAGCCAGATCAGATCTTAATAGCCTGCTGGTTAACCCTTACTTTGGGTTGACACCATTCTAAATTCCCCATATCACGGTAGCACAGTGTTGTACAATGCTCTCATGGTTGTGTATAACCATGAAATGTGGGGGAATGAAGGAGATGGCCTGATGTCATTAATTGGTATGATCTTCCAATAAAATGAAGTATTTGGTACGGCTCTAACGGGACAAAGCCATTAGGATCTTTTAATAATCCATGGTGACTTCATACAATGAACTAATCATCTCATACCGAAAGCAGAGTATGAATTGATACCATTAATTTGGGTTGGTAATGGTAACCATATTAGTATCCAAAATGTTGTGTTTTAACAAACGCCATCTTTTAACGGTTGGCTAATTTCCATTAATGGGAGATACTACTTTCGGGAAAAGTAATTTAGTTTGAAACTGTCACCAAGTCAATCGGGTTCATCATGACTGCTGGGAGTATCCATAAACGATTAAGATTACTGTAAAAGAAATCTTGAATCCTTGATGGCAGTTTAAATTGGCTAAATCATTACTGTCTTATTAGAGACATTAAAATGAACCAGTAATTGGTTAGTGTACCAATTTGAATGATGATAAATCATTTGTTAGTTGACTTGGGTAGTCATGATGTAACGGGTCCTATAATTGGAAGGACTGGTTATTAGTACAGGTGATGGCCTGTAGACAATACAATTAAAACTAATTCAATGTAAGAGTGTTATTCAGCGAGTCAGGTATCAACGACAGATGGAATTTTCGGTGACATGTGACATCAAGAGAAACGGTTTGTCGGGCCAAATGGTTTCCGTCTTGATGAGATATTTTGGTGCTTCAGAAATGTGGACATGGAAAGCGTCGCACATGCCCAACAAAGCTAACTCTGTGACAAGATATCCCAAATGTGCACACTAATTCGTTAGTTTTGGACAGAAAACTATAAGTTGTGCTGCCGAGGAAAAATAATCTCGAAGGAAACAGAACTGTGGGAACAAAATGTTATGACAAGCGGTTGGTTATAACTAGAGTGTCTACCCGAAAGCCAGAACGTGCCCCTTATGAAGTCAAACTGGAAAACAGTCATTTCCAAGAATTCACAAAATGTGGGGGGAAAGTTGTTCGGAACAACTTTATGAATGTGGAAAGCGAGATGCATTTCCATAAATTCAACAAAGTGTGGGGGTCGATAATGGACGAGAAAGCACAATTCACGTTCTCCAATGAAATGGACGTGAGTGCATTAGAACTGACTGTAAATGGAAAAACAACCATGTCAGATTGATCTCCTGGTGATAGATAGAATGTGTTGTTTAAGACAACAGATATGGATGGTGGATTTATTGATTAATGGATAATTAATCGGTACTTTCTAAAATGCGAGTGGGCTTCAATTTTAACAGAAAGGGTAGAACAATCAGATCAAGGCATCTGATCACCACTTGCAAAAGGATAATTTCTATTTGAAATTTGAACCGGCGCATCCAAAAGTAAAAGAGGAAGATAAATTATAGAATATAATTACTCTGAGATATATCTATCAATGTTGAAACAAAAACTATGTGTTTGTCATAAAACGGATATGGTCGCGAGCAAGGAATTATCCGAATAAAAGTTGTGATGAGATCAACTATGAACTCCGGAGCTTTGGACGCAAAGTCGAAGAAGAAGTTAGAGTAACCCGGAAATTCCTTGAGTATATACTAATGGCCAAAGTATATGTATGTTAGAAATAAATTGTTCTGATCAAACAATTATTTTGGAAGAAACACATAGTTCGAGATATTATGGTACGTCGCGAAAAACAAGTCCACGACATTACACCATAATGCAATTGCTCTCAAATGCGCGCATCGAAAAGAAATAGTATATGTGAATTGTATCTAGCCGGCAAATGATACGAATTCTAGAGAGCGTATAATTGCGTCATCGAGGGAAATGGGATAGCCTATATAAAGTAGTATTTATAGCGGATACCCAACCTAGCGATTGGAGATCCCATGGTTATCTAGGTTCAAAAGGGACAACCAAGTTATAAATTTATACTCAGGAAACACTGTGAGAGTTTACTCTCTTCCCATTTCTATGATAAAACAGTGTTGCCTGTCAAGCGAGAGGTTGAGATTTTCTCTTAATGATTCCTATGGCTTAGTTTAACTAAGAAAAGTATGGCAGGATACTTTCAAATAGGAGATCACCTATATGAGTGTGAAGTGGTGCCGCTTCTATGATAACTATAAGGCTAAGTTAATCTAGAGCACTCATGAAATACCAACATCGTTCAGGGCCGAAATGAACACAACCGAGAACCGAATATGTAAGGAAATAAACTGTGTGATATCTATTGCATCGGTTTACATCATAAAGTTGGGCGGTTCAAGACATCGCGTTCACCGAACAACTAGTAAACCGGTAGGTATTCACTACGGAAGATTCAAAGCCAAAAGCTATCTCTCCGATGCGGTGAATTTCCGCGCACAAACTCTTTCTAGCGTACGCATTAGGTTTGCATGAATTTCAATTCAATGTGGGGGATTGTTGGAAATTTGAATAGAAATTAAGTTAGCTATAACCAATTTGTGAAGGGTTGTGTCTATTCATATAAACCCTTTCAAGGGATATGTCTCTCCACTAAGGGATGTGACTTTTCATGAAAGGACTTCTCCAAAAGTCACATATAAACCTATATAAACCCCACATATTCTCCATTTCATGTGTGTGTTTTCAGAGTCATAAAACTAGTACTAGAAATTTATGAGTTTGCATGTGTCTTCAAGAGTTAAAGAAGAGTTTATGCTACATATATTCGCGTTCGTTGTTCGGTGTTATCGAAGTCTTTGCGAAAAACATCGAGGTATTGTTGAATGTTGGAGACATATGCCGCTAAATCTGTAAATGACATTATATACGGGGCATCAAATGTCTTAAGCAAAGAGATTACTCGCCTCAATACACCAAAGTAAGTTTGTTTAAATTTTGTGATTGATCATCTTTTCTATCCTTCTTTTCTTCTTTTGTTGTTGGTATTACGAGACGTAATACATGTTACAAAGAGTTGTAACGGATCGATAGAAAATACACGAGTTGTATTATTGGAGAATCGGTAACGAAGATATTTAACCAACAACTTCTACACAAAAAACTCTGTCGTTGCCGATGGCTGTTAGTTTACCTTCCTAGTAGCATTAAGAAGATTCAAGGAGAAGCTCTTCCGGGAGGTTTGACATTGTTGCCTCTTTCTTCTTCAATATGGTGTTTGTGAGAGCTAGGAGGAAGCAAAAAAATAGTCAAGCAATGTTGTAAAACCCTAACAAGAAAATGGTTTGCAACTTAATTAAGAGTAGTGCGAACTTTGCTTGTAATTATCTAGTTAGTTAATTCGATTTTAGTATTTTTGTCTTATCTAAATTGGTTCATGCATTTGAACTGTGATCATTCTTTGTCCTATTGGAGGGAAATATAAACCCTGAACAATATATGTCGAGTTATTGGTGTTTTGAGGTTAATCTGTTGAAATTACTAGGAATGTTCGAATCTTCCTTTCTCTTCTAGGATGAAAAGAAATACTTGAGTTCTTCTCAATATACCAAATAAAACTGATCGGGATGAGTCGATGAGAATACGGTACAAAATATTATTTTTGAACTTTTAGGAATTTTGAACGCTAGCGGCTCTTTCCGTACTAGCGTTTGCCCTACGTACTCAATTGAGATCAAACCCCTCACGTAGTTCTATGTACATTCTTTTGAGCCAATAAATTGGAATGTCTTGAGAATGCCGCAAACAGTCATCTTGGGCCTTTGCGTCTTTGTGAAGCTTCTTCAATTGTCGAAACCTGGATTGTATTCTTGATTTAACGGTGGCACCGTTGTTGTTCTTCGTATCACTTGTGCTCCTTTGCTTTCTCGATGTTGAAATTCCACAATTTGTATCTGCTTTTGTCTTTTATTTGTACATAAAAAGGAAACAGTTGCGTATTAGATTTTTAGTTTCTCTAAAATCAAAACAGATTAACAAATTAAAGATTAAACCAAGAATTACCATTTGCTATCTTTTCATATCCATCATGCGATTTTCTTTTGGAAATTTCAAGTTTTTCATTCCAGAACTTGTGTTGTTCATCAAAGTTAGGAGACAAAATCTTCTTTTCTTCTTCATGGTCACCTGGTATGAGCGATTCTTTTAACAACTTTAGTTGCTTTCCTTTTCCGGGTATTGTAATTCTCATATCCTTTTAGGTTTGTTTGTTCATCAAAAACGTCTTCTTTATCAAAAAAGTTCGCAAGGTCTGCGTGAGTATCCTTATTCTGCGTGAGTACCATTATTCCTTCCTCTCAATATTGGTAATTTTGTTCTATTTTTTTTATTGTTACTATCACAACCCTTATAAGAGTTGTAAAAAAAAAGATGAAAAAAAGAATGAGGCTCAGGTGAGATGAGTTGAAATAAATGAAAAAAATGAAATTAAACCATATTACACGTATTGGAAATAAATGCAATAAATATTATAGAGACCGTGAAAATGACAGAATACCCTTATCGAAAAAATAAATTAAATATTACGCATTTGTGAAAATGACCATATTACCCTTATTAGAAATAAGTGCGATAAATATTATGTAGACTGGGAAAATGACCATATTACCCTTATCGAAAATAAGTAAAGTAAATGTTACAGACTATGAAAATGACCATATTACCCTTATTGGAAAAAGTGCAATAAATATTACGTGGACTCTGAAAATGACCATAATACCCTTATAAAAAAATAGGTAAAGTAAATGTTACAGACTGTGAAAATGACCATATTACCTTTATTGGAAATAAGTGCAATAAATGAAATCTGTCTTCATCTAACACACTATGAAAATGACCATATTACCCTTATTGAATATACATGATAAATATTATGGAGACCGTGAAAATGACCATATTACCCTTATTATAAATAACTGCAATAAATAGTATGGAGACTGGGAAAATGACCATATTACCCTTATCGAAAATAAGTAAAGTAAATGTTACAGACTGTGAAAATGACCATATTACCCTTATTGGAAATACACGCAATAAATATTATGGAGACTGTGAAAATGACCATATTACCCTTATCAAAAAAAAAATTAGAATAAATATTACAGACTGTGAAAATGACCATAATAAGGGTAATATGGTCATTTTCACAGTCTATAATATTTACTCTACCTATTTAGATAAGGGTAGTCTGGTCATTTCGAGAATCAACAATATTTACTTTACTTATTATCGATAAGGGTAGTCTCGGTCATCACGATCTCCATAATATTTGTGACACTTTTTTCCAATAAGGGTAATATGGTCATTTTCACGATCTATAATATTTACCTTATTTATTTTCAATAAGGGTAGTTTGGTCATTTTCGATCTCCATAATATTTATTGCACTTATTTCTAATAAGGGTATTATGGTCATTTTCATGATCCGTAATATTTACTTTGCGATTTTTTATAAGGGTAGTCTAAGTCATTTTTCACGATCTCCGTAATATTTATTGCACTTTTTCTAATAAGTGTAATATGGTCATTTTCACGATCTGTAAGAATCACTTCACCTATTTACGATAAGGGTAGTATAGTCATTTTCACGATCTCCGTCATATTTTTGCACTTTTTCTAAAAGCTGTAATATGGTCATTTTTTAAATCGGTAACATTTACTTTACTTATTTAGATAAGGGTTGTATGGTCATTTTCACTTGTCTCCATAGTATTTATTGCATTTTTTCCAATAAGGGTAATATGGTCGTTTTCACAAGATATGTAAGAATTACTCTACTTATTTCCAATAAGGGTAATATGGGCATTTTCACAATCGGTAACATTTACTTTACTTATTTCGATAAGGGTAGTATGGTCAATTTCACCGCCTCCATAATATTTATTGCACTTTTTTCCAATAAGGGTAATATGGTCATTTTCTGATCGGTAACATTTACTTTAATTATTTCCGATAAGAGTAGTCGGAATAATGTATGGGGGAATATTCAAAAGGAATCTTACCTGTAAATGGATGGATTTCATCGTTCTTATGAAATTTCTGACTTATAGTAGTCCACTGACGGCCAGGTTTCGATCTCGGAGCTAAGGTTTGCATACAGTATGCCAGAATAGGGTTGGTTTATTGTTTCGTGGAATATTCCAAAGGAATCTTACATGTAAATGGATGGATTCATCGTTTCTTACGAAAGTTAGAGCTTATATTTGTCCACTGACGGCCGAGTTTCGATTTCGAGCCAGGGTTTGCATCAATATGCGAGAATAGGGTTGGTTTAATGTTTGGGAATATTCCAAAGGAATCTTACTGTAGATGGATGGATTCATCGTTCTTACGAAAGTTCCGACTTATAGTAGTCCACCGGCGGCGGTTTTCGATTTCGGAGCCCGGTGGTTTGCATCTGATATGCGAGAATAGGGTTGGTTTAATGTTTCGGGAATATTCCAAAGGAATCTTACTGTAGATGGATGGATTCATCGTTCATACGAAAGCTCAGGCTTATAATAGTCCGCGACGGCCGGGTTTCGATTTCGGAGCCAGGGTTTGCATACACTATGCCGAATAGGGTTGGTTTAATGTTTCCGGGAATATTCCAAAGGAATCTTACTTGTAGATGGATGGATTCATCGTTCTTATGAAATTTCGGACTTATAGTAGTCCACTGACGGCCAGGTTTCGATCTCGGAGCTAAGGTTTGCATACAATATGCCAGAATAGGGTTGGTTTATTGTTTCGTGGAATATTCCAAAGGAATCTTACCTGTAAATGGATGGATTCATCGTTCTTAGTTAAAGTTGAGCTTATAGTAGTCCTTTGACGGTAGGTTTTCGATTTCGTAGCCGGGGTTTGCATACAATATGCCGAATAGAGTTGGTTTAGTGTTTGGGGAATATTCCAAAGAAATCTTACTGTAGATGGATGGATTCATCGTTCTTATGAAATTTCGGACTTATAGTAGTCTGACGGCCGGAGTTTCGATCTCGGAGCTAAGGTTTGCATACAATATGTCAGAATAGGGTTGGTTTATTGTTTCGTGGAATATTCCTAAGGAATCTTACCTGTAAATGGATGGATTCATCGTTCTTACGAAAGTTCCGCTTATAGTAGTCCACCGACGGTAGGTTTTCGATTTCGTAGCGTGGTTTGCATACAATATGCGAATAGAGTTGGTTTAGTGTTTGAGGGGAATATTCCAAAGGAATCTTACGTAGATGGATGGATTCATCGTTCTTATGAAATTTCGGACTTATAGTAGTCCACCGCGGCGAGTTTCGATCTCGGAGCTAAGGTTTGCATACAATATGTCAGAATAGGGTTGGTTTATTGTTTCGTGGAATATTCCAAAGGAATCTTACCTGTATATGGATGGATTCATCGTTCTTACGAAAGCTCCGACTTATAATAGTCCACTGACGGCCAGGTTTCGATTTCGGAGCCAGGGTTTGCAGACATTATGCCAGAATAGGGTTGGTTTAATGTTTCGGGGAATATTCCAAAGGAATCTTACCTGTAGATGGATGGATTCATCGTTCTTGCGAAAGTTCCGACTTATAGTAGTCCACTGGCGGCCGGTTTTCGATTTCGGAGCTGGGGTTTGCATACAATATGCCGAGAATAGGGTTGGTTTAATGTTTCGGGGAATATTCCAAAGGAATCTTACCTGTAGATGGATGGATTCATCGTTCTTACGAAAGTTCCGAGCTTATAGTAGTCCCGGACGGCGGAGTTTCGATTTCGGAGCCGGGGTTTGCATACAATATGCCGAATAGGGTTGGTTTAATGTTTGGGAATATTCCAAAGGAATCTTACCTTTAAATGGATGGATTCATCGTTCTTATGAAATTTCGGACTTATAGTAGTCCCTTTGCCGGCCTGGTTTCGATCTCGGAGCTAAGGTTTGCATACAATTTGCCGAGAATAGGGTTGGTTTATTGTTTCGTGGAATATTCCAAAGGAATCTTACCCGTATATGGATGGATTCATCGTTCTTATGAAAGCTCCAGGCTTATAATAGTCCACTGACGGCCGGTTTCGATTTCGGAGCTGTGGTTTGCATACAATATGCCGAATAGGGTTGGTTTAATGTTTTGGGAATATTCCAAAGGAATCTTACTGTAGATGGATGGATTCATCGTTCTTACGAAAGTTCCGACTTATAGTAGTCCACCGACGATTTCCGATTTTCGATTTCGGAGCCAGGGTTTGCATACAATATGCCAGAATAGGGTTGGTTTATTGTTTCGTGGAATATTCCAAAGGAATCTTACCTGTATATGGATGGATTCATCGTTCATACGAAAGCTCCGACTTATAATAGTCCACTGACGGCCAGGTTTCGATTTCGGAGCCAGGGTTTGCATACACTATGCCAGAATAGGGTTGGTTTAATGTTTCGGGGAATATTCCAAAGGAATCTTACCTGTAGATGGATGGATTCATCGTTCTTATGAAATTTAGGACTTATAGTAGTCCCTTTGCGGCCGGTTTCGATCTCGGAGCTAAGGTTTGCATACAATATGCCGAATAGGGTTGGTTTATTGTTTCGTGGAATATTCAAAGGAATCTTACTGTAAATGGATGGATTCATCGTTCTTACGAAAGTTCCGACTTATAGTAGTCCACCTTGTGGTAGGTTTTCGATTTCGTAGCCAGGATTTGCATACAATATGCCAGAATAGAGTTGGTTTAGTGTTTTGGGGAATATTCCAAAGGAATCTTACCTGTAGATGGATGGATTCATCGTTCTTATGAAATTTCGGACTTATAGTAGTCCACTGACGGCCAGGTTTCGATCTCGGAGCTAAGGTTTGCATACAATATGTCAGAATAGGGTTGGTTTATTGTTTCGTGGAATATTCCTAAGGAATCTTACCTGTAAATGGATGGATTCATCGTTCTTACGAAAGTTCCGACTTATAGTAGTCCACTGACGGCCGGTTTTCGATTTCGTAGCTTGGGTTTGCATACAATATGCCGAGAATAGAGTTGGTTTAGTGTTTGAGGGAATATTCCAAAGGAATCTTACTGTAGATGGATGGATTCATCGTTCTTATGAAATTTCGGACTTATAGTAGTTCACCTGACGGCCGAGGTTTCGATCTCGGAGCTAAGGTTTGCATACAATATGTCGGAATAGGGTTGGTTTATTGTTTCGTGGAATATTCCAAAGGAATCTTACGTATATGGATGGATTCATCGTTCTTCTTAAAGCTCAGGCTTATAATAGTCCACCGACGGCGGGTTTCGATTTCGGAGCCAGGGTTTGCAGACATTATGCCAGAATAGGGTTGGTTTAATGTTTCGGGGAATATTCCAAAGGAATCTTACCTGTAGATGGATGGATTCATCGTTCTTGCGAAAGATCCGACTTATAGTAGTCCACTGACGGCCAGTTTTCGATTTCGGAGCCAGGGTTTGCATACAATATGCCAGAATAGGGTTGGTTTAATGTTTTGGGGAATATTCCAAAGGAATCTTACCTGTAGATGGATGGATTCATCGTTCTTACGAAAGTTCCGACTTATAGTAGTCCACTGACGGCCAGTTTTCGATTTGGAGCCAGGGTTTGCATACAATATGCCAGAATAGGGTTGGTTTAATGTTTCGGGGAATATTCCAAAGGAATCTTACCTTTAAATGGATGGATTCATCGTTCTTATGAAATTTCGGACTTATAGTAGTCCACTGACGGCCAGGTTTCGATCTCGGAGCTAAGGTTTGCATACAATTTGCCAGAATAGGGTTGGTTTATTGTTTCGTGGAATATTCCAAAGGAATCTTACCTGTATATGGATGGATTCATCGTTCTTACGAAAGCTCCGACTTATAATAGTCCACTGACGGCCAGGTTTCGATTTCGGAGCCAGGGTTTGCATACAATATGCCAGAATAGGGTTGGTTTAATGTTTCGGGGAATATTCCAAAGGAATCTTACCTGTAAATAGATGGATTCATCGTTCTTACGAATGTTCAGACTTATAGTAGTCCACTGACGGCCAGTTTTCGATTTCGGAGCCAGGGTTTGCATACAATATGCCAGAATAGGGTTGGTTTATTGTTTCGTGGAATATTCCAAAGGAATCTTACCTGTATATGGATGGATTCATCGTTCATACGAAAGCTCCGACTTATAATAGTCCACTGACGGCCAGTTTTCGATTTCGGAGCCAGGGTTTGCATACACTATGCCAGAATAGGGTTGGTTTAATGTTTCAGGGAATATTCCAAAGGAATCTTAACTGTAGATGGATGGATTCATCGTTCTTATGAAATTTCGGACTTATAGTAGTCCGGCGACGGCCAGGTTTCGATCTCGGAGCTAAGGTTTGCATACAATATGCCAGAATAGGGTTGGTTTATTGTTTCGTGGAATATTCCAAAGGAATCTTACCTGTAAATGGATGGATTCATCGTTCTTACGAAAGTTCCGACTTATAGTAGTCCACTGACGGCCGGTTTTCGATTTCGTAGCCAGGGTTTGCATACAATATGCCAGAATAGAGTTGGTTTAGTGTTTCGGGGAATATTCCAAAGGAATCTTACCTGTAGATGGATGGATTCATCGTTCTTATGAAATTTCGGACTTATAGTAGTCCAGCACGACGGCCAGTGTTTCGATCTCGGAGCTAAGGTTTGCATACAATATGTCGAGAATAGGGTTGGTTTATTGTTTCGTGGAATATTCCTAAGGAATCTTACCTGTAAATGGATGGATTCATCGTTCTTACGAAAGTTCCGACTTATAGTAGTCCACTGACGGCCGGTTTTCGATTTCGTAGCCAGGGTTTGCATACAATATGCCAGAATAGAGTTGGTTTAGTGTTTCGGGGAATATTCCAAAGGAATCTTACCTGTAGATGGATGGATTCATCGTTCTTATGAAATTTCGGACTTATAGTAGTCCACTGACGGCCAGGTTTCGATCTCGGAGCTAAGGTTTGCATACAATATGTCAGAATAGGGTTGGTTTATTGTTTCGTGGAATATTCCAAAGGAATCTTACCTGTATATGGATGGATTCATCGTTCTTACGTAAAGCTCCGACTTATAATAGTCCACCGACGGCCGAGTTTCGATTTCGGAGCCAGGGTTTGCAGACATTATGCCAGAATAGGGTTGGTTTAATGTTTCGGGGAATATTCCAAAGGAATCTTACCTGTAGATGGATGGATTCATCGTTCTTGCGAAAGTTCGACTTATAGTAGTCCACTGACGGCCAGTTTTCGATTTCGGAGCCAGGGTTTGCATACAATATGCCAGAATAGGGTTGGTTTAATGTTTCGGGGAATATTCCAAAGGAATCTTACCTGTAGATGGATGGATTCATCGTTCTTACGAAAGTTACGACTTATAGTAGTCCACTGACGGCCAGGTTTCGATTTCGGAGCCAGGGTTTGCATACAATATGCCAGAATAGGGTTGGTTTAATGTTTCGGGGAATATTCCAAAGGAATCTTACCTTTAAATGGATGGATTCATCGTTCTTATGAAATTTCGGACTTATAGTAGTCCACTGACGGCCAGGTTTCGATCTCGGAGCTAAGGTTTGCATACAATTTGCCAGAATAGGGTTGGTTTATTGTTTCGTGGAATATTCCAAAGGAATCTTACCTGTATATGGATGGATTCATCGTTCTTACGAAAGCTCCGACTTATAATAGTCCGACGGGCGTGTTTCGATTTGGAGCAGTGGTTTGCATACATTATGCAGAATAGGGTTGGTTTAATGTTTGGGGAATATTCCAAAGGAATCTTACCTGTAGATGGATGGATTCATCGTTCTTATGAAAGTTCGACTTATAGTAGTCCACCTGGGCGATTTCGATTTCGGAGCTAAGGTTTGCATACAATATGCCAGAATAGGGTTGGTTTAATGTTTCGTGGAATATTCCAAAGGAATCTTACCTGTAGATGGATGGATTCATCGTTCTTACGAAAGTTCCGACTTATAGTAGTCCACTGACGGCCAGTTTTCGATTTCGGAGCCAGGGTTTGCATACAATATGCCAGAATAGGGTTGGTTTAATGTTTCGGGGAATATTCCAAAGGAATCTTACCTTTAAATGGATGGATTCATCGTTCTTATGAAATTTCGGTCTTATAGTAGTCCACTGACGGCCAGGTTTCGATCTCGGAGCTAAGGTTTGCATACAATTTGCCAGAATAGGGTTGGTTTATTGTTTCGTGGAATATTCCAAAGGAATCTTACCTGTATATGGATGGATTCATCGTTCTTACGAAAGCTCCGACTTATAATAGTCCACTGACGGCCAGGTTTCGATTTCGGAGCCAGGGTTTGCATACACTATGCCAGAATAGGGTTGGTTTAATGTTTCGGGGAATATTCCAAAGGAATCTTACCTGTAAATGGATGGATTCATCGTTCTTACGAAAGTTCCGACTTATAGTAGTCCACTGACGTCCAGGTTTCGATTTCGGAGCCATGGTTTGCATACATTATGTCAGAATAGGGTTGGTTTAATGTTTCGGGGAATATTCCAAAGGAATCTTACCTGTAGATGGATGGATTCATCGTTCTTACGAAAGTTCCGACTTATAGTAGTCCATTGACGGTCAGTTTTCGTTTTCGGAGCCAGGGTTTGCATACAATATGCCAGAATAGGGTTGGTTTAATGTTTCAGGGAATATTCCAAAGGAATCTTACCTGTAGATGGATGGATTCATCGTTCTTATGAAATTTCGGACTTATAGTAGTCCACTGACGGCAAGGTTTCGATCTCGGAGCTAAGGTTTGCATACAATATGCCAGAATAAGGTTGGTTTAATGTTTCGTGGAATATTCCAAAGGAATCTTACCTGTAGATGGATGGATTCATCGTTCTTACGAAAGTTCCGACTTATAGTAGTCCACTGACGGCCAGGTTTCGATTTCGGAGCCAGGGTTTGCATACAATATGCCAGAATAGGGTTGGTTTAATGTTTCGGGAATATTCCAAAGGAATCTTACCTGTAGATGGATGGATTCATCGTTCTTATGAAATTTCGGACTTATAGTAGTCCACTGACGGCCAGGTTTCGATCTCGGAGCTAAGGTTTGCATACATTACGCGAGAATAGGGTTGGTTTATTGTTTCGTGGAATATTCCAAAGGAATCTTACTGTAAATGGATGGATTCATCGTTCTTACGAAAGTTCCGACTTATAGTAGTCCATTGACGGTCAGTTTTCGGAGCCAGGGTTTGCATACAATATGCCAGAATAGAGTTGGTTTAGTGTTTCGGAGAGCGTAGGGATCCGCCTGCTTTCCTTCTTTCAGACAAACCCATGGAGCAGCGCCATATTCGTGATGGGGAAAATTATGTCTCGGTCTTTGGGTTTTGGGTGCCTCCTCGCTACGAGTCATTATACACTCAAGTAGCGGTGCAAGATGGCCATATTGCTTCTGACGTTGTCTTTCCCAATGCTAACGTTCTCGTGTCTCATACCTTGAACGTCTTGGATGTGTTGGGCGAGATGGTGAATCTTGGTGACCATCCCTCCGGTGTCTGTTCGCATAGCTAGCGTCGAATAATTGACGCCGCCGCCAACATGCGTTTTAACATTAGATGGCTAGAGACCATCTGGCGGGAGGCTGAGGCGAAGGCGAACGCTCGTCGAAATCAATTACCAGTCATTGTCGCTGGTCTCAAGAAAAAGTTCGCTTCTGATCAAGTTAGTTTACAGACATTGCGAGAAACACAACAACGCCTGATCAAAGAGACGAGCGAGGTGGTTGACCAGATCGCGCAGTCCAGGAAGATGCTAGAGGAGGATGAGAAATTGTTAGCAGATGCCGAGACAGAGATGGAGGAGCAGGACAATCTATGAGCGCTCTAATAATATGAGAGGCTGCCCTTTCTTTTCTCTCTCTCTCTTTTTTTTTTGTTCAATTTTCCATTCTCCCCCTCTTCTCTCTTCTTCTTTTTTTTTTTTTTTTTTTTTTTTTAGGGAGGATATTTTTGGAAATTTGTATGTTATGACATTTGTTTGGTTGTGCCTCTTCGAGGCAAGATTCTCTAAAGCATGACTGGTGCTTAGTATATTAATTCTTGTTCGTGTTTCGAGTGGTTTTGGACGAGCTAATGGCTAGTTATTACAGCTTAGTGATGGAGAATTCTTTGTTAAGGACTTGTGCATGTTCACCCATCTATATGCAGCCATCTTGAGCAGGGACATGCAGATGCGCATGACGAGTTGATGGACGTGGAACTTTGCGTGGAAAGGTTAAGGCGAGCCGTTAGAAGCGTACCCGTGGATTTGTCGGCCAAGGCGTCTTGAATCGAAGAACCTCGAGTATCTTGGTTTAGACTTGTCGTATGTTTGCCCGCTCGTCATGCCATCGACGTGGCTCTTGCTCATGCCCTGGCGGATCTCAGTGCTCAGACACGTGTTCAAAATCCTTAGGGTTGTTATGCCCGTGACTTTGGGCTAAAGTGTATATATACATGTATATATTTGTTATATTTGGTTACTTTCATTTCACCTAGATAATTCTCTATGTTGGAAAAGTTGTGTTGCTCGCGCCTCTATGTCTGCTAGTCACTCTACTGAAGAATTGGTCTTGGCACTTGCTCATGCCGACGCATTAGCCACTTCCGGGAGAGTAAGAACCGCTCAGAATGGTGAGGAGAAAGTGTGAGTAAACCCTTTCCCATATTTCGAAAGGCTCGTATGAAGGCCACAAGAAGTAGCAGACTGTACAGTGCAAATCCCGTTCTGAATGGAACACGTACCTAGTATTTTAGGCGAGGATTATCGATTTTGCTACTTGGCTGTCAAGTAGCTGTTACTTGGCTGTTCAAGTAGCAAAATCGGAGGAGGATTAACCAATCCTTAAAATACAATACCAAGATAAATATTTGGGAAGGAACGAGAAATTTCATTTGCTCCACGCTGGCATCCAAGAAAACGACCGCATCATCCACGAAGGTGGCTTACTTTCGTTCCTTCATTTTTGACAGTGAATCCTTTTAGCCAACCAACGTCAGTAGCTTTGGGGAACATTGTTAAGGATCGAGCAAGAGAGAGGAGAGCATAAACGCGCGGAAGCAATAGAAGACTACATTGATAATAATTCGGTGTATCTTTCTCATTAATCCTTCAAGATATTTATACAACCACAAACTTGGTTCTCAAGACATTCCTAATATAACTCTCACAAATCTCCTAAATATAGACTATCATATATATTATTTCCTAATACCCTCCCTCAAGATGGAGCATGTAGATCACTAATGCCCATCTTGGACAAAAGAAATTTAAACTCAGCTTTCCCTAATTTTTTTTTTTTTTTTTTAAATTCTGCCAATTTCAGTTTTCATCGTAGATTAAGGACGTTTCGGTCCCATCTTCATAGTTTTTGGACATTTCGTTCCCATCTTCGTAGTTTAAGGACATTTCGGTCCTCTTCGTAGTTTAGGGACATTTCGGTCCTCTTCGGAAGTTTAAGGACATTACGGTCACAATGGAAGTTTAGGGACATTACGGTCCTCTTCGTAGTTTAGGGACATTTCGGTCCTCTTCGTAATTTAAGGACGTTTCGGTCCCCTTCGGAAGTTGAAGGACATTAAGGTCCCCTTTATAGTTTTTGGACATTGCGGTCCCATTGGTAGTTTTAGAACATACAGGTTCCAATGTAGTTTAAGGACGTTTCGGTCCCCTTCATAGTTTAAGGACGTTTCGGTCCCATCTTTAATAGAATACTTCTTGTACTCTTTAGACAACTCATAGGATTTTAACCTACTATTGTTGTTATTTCTCTCATCACTTCTTGGTGATTGCTTCTCATTCTTCACAACATATATTGTTGTTTTTTCTTCTTCTTCTTCTTCTTCTTCTTCTTCTTCTTCTTCTTCTTCTTCTTCTTCTTCTTCTTCTTCTTCTTCTTCTTCTTCTTCTTTGTTTTTCAGTCGCGCTTTCATTGCGAAACTATCACACTTCTTTGTTTTCAAGATTCTCTCACAATCTTTCCCTTGTTACGCTTCTGCCACAAGCAATAACTAACACAAAGTCTGCCATACTTTGTAGGTTTTCCAAGTTTCTGCCACAAACTTCATGACCTCACCGGAATTCCGTCAATCAAACTCAAACTCAAATAAAAAACAAAGCACAAATAGGTATTAACCTCCTTTTGTTGTCTTCTCACACATCACCCTTGGTGATTACTTCTCTTACTTCACAACCTTGTTGTTGTTTCTTCTTTGCTTCTTTGTTCCAGTCACGCTATTGTTACGAAACCTTCACACTTCTTTTCTTTTCAAGATTCTCTCACAATCTTTCCTTGATTTTCCTCGTGTTCACCACAAGTCCACAGCATAATATCTTCTTCTTCACTTCACAGTAAATATCATCTCCTTATCCTGTCATTGGACATCAAACATTACTCAACAGCCATTAACCATGGTAACCAGCTGCATTCTTCAACTTCCATCTCCACGGAAACATCAACAATAAACCACCGGAAGCCAACAACAACAAGCCTTCAAACCCTTCTTCTTGGACAAAGCTCTGTCCAGTTAATCTTCAAATAACATCAGCTAGGATTGCTTCTGTTTGCTCCGAACCCTAACAGGAATTTGGATTCTCACAAACCAAGTTTCCATCTAATCTTCTATATTCCAGCCATCGATCATCACAATCAACGGCAGCTGTCAAATCTTGTATTTTTTTCGTTCAAACTCCAGCTTCAAGTAAATCACTCCGTCAGTTCATGTCTTCTTGGCTCAAAATAATTCACCATCACTTCAAAAACTACGCAGCTAAGTCATCTCTTTATCAACTTTTTGTAAACAACCAGCATAATACAGAAGCAGTAGTAACTTTCCATGTTTATCAGAGAACTCGTAAGCCAAGCCCTAATCCTTCGCAACCAGTCACCAACAACCAATCTCCTATTCCTCCTTATTAGGGTATCAGCGTCTCAACTTCATGTATATGACGTACAGGAAAATAACCAACTTTTTTTTTTTTTTTTTTTTTTTTTTTTTGTTGTTGTTGTTGTTGGAGCAGCATCACACAAACGCAGCTTCAACGCCTTTTTCACGAACACTAAAAACACCAACACAATATCTTCGCACACTTAAAGCAAAAACTTTGAAACTTCTCTAACTTTCTCCTTTCTCCTCTCCCTTCCTCTCACCTTGCTCTGATACCATGTTAAGGATCGAGCAAGAGAGAGGAGAGCATAAACGCGCGGAAGCAATAGAAGACTACATTGATAATAATTCGGTGTATCTTTCTCATTAATCCTTCAAGATATTTATACAACCACAAACTTGGTTCTCAAGACATTCCTAATATAACTCTCACAAATCTCCCAAATATAGACTATCATATATATTATTTCATAATAAACATCATAGATAATAACTTCGACAAAAGAAGGAAAAGAAAGGGAGAAAGGGGATCCTCCTTGACGTAAACCTTTTTCACTTGTAAACTTGCAACAAGCCATTCTATTGATGAGGATTGAGAAGGGAATTTTTCGATTGCAACCATTAATCCACTTCCTACACTTCAAGCCAAAACCCATGCATTTTCGATATTTCTTCAATGAATGACCATTTGACATTGTCGTATATTTTTTCAAGATCTATTTTGCAGATGACTCCTGGGAGTTTGAACTTTATTCTTGAGTCTAAGCATTTGTTGGCTATTAGTATGTTGTCGAACTTGACGACCTTTACTGAAGGATGCTTGGTGATTCGATATAAGCTTTGGCAAGAATATCTTCATTCTATCAGCGAGAACTTTAGAAATTACCTTGCACATACCAATAAGACTGATGGGATGCAAATCTTTGGATTCATTCTTTCACAGTAAACATCTAGAGCTCTTACTTTACACAATTTTTTTTTTAATAGTCTTTGAGTTTTGAGAAACACTGGGTGAAATTTCTTTTTGTGGATATTCATCATTGAGCAGTAAATGTTACCTTTCATGTGTCCCCATGGGTGATTGTGATGGTTTAGGGTGTGAACTGTGAACTATGGACATGGCCACATGAAGAAATTAAGTTATGCAATGGACATGGGTAAATTCAATTGTGGCGCGTGGAGATTGACCCTAGTTTCTTAGAATACTTTATGTACTTCTACACAAAAAACTCTGTCGTTGCCGATGGCTGTTAGTTTACCTTCCTAGTAGCATTAAGAAGATTCAAGGAGAAGCTCTTGGGAGGTTTGACATTGTTGCCTCTTTCTTCTTCAATATGGTGTTTGTGAGAGCTAGGAGGAAGCAAAAAAATAGTCAAGCAATGGTGTAAAACCCTAACAAGAAAATGGTTTGCAACTTAATTAAGAGTAGTGCGAACTTTGCTTGTAATTATCTAGTTAGTTAATTCGATTTTAGTATTTTTGTCTTATCTAAATTGGTTCATGCATTTGAACTGTGATACATTCTTTGTCCTATTGGAGGGAAATATAAACCCTGAACAATATATGTCGAGTTATTGGTGTTTTGAGGTTAATCATTGAAATTACTAGGAATGTTCGAATCTTCCTTTCTCTTCTAGGATGAAAAGAAATACTTGAGTTCTTCTCAATATACCAAATAAAACTGATCGGGATGAGTCGATGAGAATACGGTACAAAATATTATTTTTGAACTTTTTGAGTTTGAATGCTAGCGGCTCTTCCCGTACTAGCAATTGCCCCTACGTACTCAATTGAGATCAAACCCCTCACGTAGTTCTATGTACATTCTTTTGAGCCAATAAATTGGAATGTCTTGAGAATGCCGCAATGTGATCATCTTGGGCCTTTGCGTCTTTGTGAAGCTTCTTCAATTGTCGAAACCTGGATTGTATTCTTGATTTAACAGTGCACCGTTGTTGTTCTTCGTATCACTTGTGCTCCTTTGCTTTCTCGATGTTGAAATTCCACAATTTGTATCGCTTTTGTCTTTTATTTGTACATAAAAGGAAGCAGATTGCGTATTAGATTTTTAGTTTCTCTAAAATCAAAACAGATTAACAAATTAAAGATTAAACCAAGAATTACCATTTGCTATCTTTTCATATCCATCATGCAGTTTTCTTTTGGAAATTTCAAGTTTTTCATTCCAGAACTTGTGTTGTTCATCAAAGTTAGGAGACAAAATCTTCTTTTCTTCTTCATGGTCACCTGGTATGAGCGATTCTTTTAACAACTTTAGTTGCTTTCCTTTTCCGGTATTGTAATTCTCATATCCTTTTAGGTTTGTTTGTTCATCAAAAACGTCTTCTTTATCAAAAAAGTTCGCAAGGTCTGCGTGAGTATCCTTATTCTGCGTGAGTACCATTATTCCTTCCTCTCAATATTGGTAATTTTGTTCTATTTTTTTTATTGTTACTATCACAACCCTTATAAGAGTTGTAAAAAAAAGATGAAAAAAAGAATGAGGCTCAGGTGAGATGAGTTGAAATAAATGAAAAAAATGAAATTAAACCATATTACACGTATTGGAAATAAATGCAATAAATATTATAGAGACTGTGAAAATGACCAGAATACCCTTATCGAAAAAAATAAATTAAATATTACAGACTGTGAAAATGACCATATTACCCTTATTAGAAATAAGTGCAATAAATATTATGTAGACTGGGAAATGACCATATTACCCTTATCGAAAATAAGTAAAGTAAATGTTACAGACTATGAAAATGACCATATTACCCTTATTGGAAAAAGTGCAATAAATATTACGTGGACTCTGAAAATGACCATAATACCCTTATAAAAAAATAGGTAAAGTAAATGTTACAGACTGTGAAAATGACCATATTACCTTTATTGGAAATAAGTGCAATAAATGAAATCTATCTTCATCTAACACACTATGAAAATGACCATATTACCCTTATTGAATATACACATGATAAATATTATGGAGATCGTGAAAATGACCATATTACCCTTATTATAAATAATCGCAATAAATAGTATGGAGATCGGGAAAATGACCATATTACCCTTATCGAAAATAAGTAAAGTAAATGTTCAGATTGTGAAAATGACCATATTACCCTTATTGGAAATACACGCAATAAATATTATGGAGACTGTGAAAATGACCATATTACCCTTATCAAAAAAAAAGTAGAATAAATATTACAGACTGTGAAAATGACCATAATAAGGGTAATATGGTCATTTTCACAGTCTGTAATATTTACTCTACCTATTTCCGATAAGGGTAGTCTGGTCATTTTCAGAATCAACAATATTTACTTTACTTATTATCGATAAGGGTAGTCTGGTCATCACAGTCTCCATAATATTTGTGACACTTTTTTCCAATAAGGGTAATATGGTCATTTTCACAGTCTATAATATTTACCTTATTTATTTTCAATAAGGGTAGTTTGGTCATTTTCACAGTCTCCATAATATTTATTGCACTTATTTCTAATAAGGGTATTATGGTCATTTTCACAGTCCGTAATATTTACTTTACTGATTTTTTATAAGGGTAGTCTGGTCATTTTCACGGTCTAAAAGTAATATTTATTGCACTTTTTCTAATAAGTGTAATATGGTCATTTTCACAGTCTGTAAGAATCACTTCACCTATTTCTGATAAGGGTAGTATAGTCATTTTCACAGTCTCCGTCATATTTTTGCACTTTTTCTAAAAACGGTAATATGGTCATTTTCAGAATCGGTAACATTTACTTTACTTATTTCCGATAAGGGTTGTATGGTCATTTTCACTGTCTCCATAGTATTTATTGCATTTTTTTCCAATAAGGGTAATATGGTCGTTTTCACAGTATGTAAGAATTACTCTACTTATTTCCAATAAGGGTAATATGGGCATTTTCACAATCGGTAACATTTACTTTACTTATTTCTGATAAGGGTAGTATGGTCAATTTCACTGCCTCCATAATATTTATTGCACTTTTTTCCAATAAGGGTAATATGGTCATTTTCACGATCGGTAACATTTACTTTAATTATTTCGATAAGAGTAGTCGGAATAATGTTTTCGGGAATATTCAAAAGGAATCTTACCTCGTAAATGGATGGATTTCATCGTTCTTATGAAATTTCGGACTTATAGTAGTCCACCGACTACGGGTTTCGATCTCGGAGCTAAGGTTTGCATACAATATGCCAGAATAGGGTTGGTTTATTGTTTCGTGGAATATTCCAAAGGAATCTTACCTGTAAATGGATGGATTCATCGTTCTTACGAAAGTTCCGACTTATATTTGTCCACTGACGGCCAGGTTTCGATTTCGGAGCCAGGGTTTGCATACAATATGCCAGAATAGGGTTGGTTTAATGTTTCGGGGAATATTCCAAAGGAATCTTACCTATAGATGGATGGATTCATCGTTCTTACGAAAGTTCCGACTTATAGTAGTCCACTGACGGCCAGTTTTCGATTTCGGAGCCAGGGTTTGCATACAATATGCCAGAATAGGGTTGGTTTAATGTTTCGGGGGAATATTCCAAAGGAATCTTAACTGTAGATGGATGGATTCATCGTTCTTATGAAATTTCGGACTTATAGTAGTCCACTTGGCCGTGTTTCGATCTCGGAGCTAAGGTTTGCATACAATATGCCAGAATAGGGTTGGTTTATTGTTTCGTGGAATATTCCAAAGGAATCTTACCTGTATATGGATGGATTCATCGTTCATACGAAAGCTCTGACTTATAATAGTCCACTGACGGCCAGGTTTCGATTTCGGAGCCAGGGTTTGCATACACTATGCCAGAATAGGGTTGGTTTAATGTTTCGGGGAATATTCCAAAGGAATCATACCTGTAGATGGATGGATTCATCGTTCTTATGAAATTTCAGACTTATAGTAGTCCACTGACGGCCAGGTTTCGATCTCGGAGCTAAGGTTTGCATACAATATGCCAGAATAGGGTTGGTTTATTGTTTCGTGGAATATTCCAAAGGAATCTTACCGTAAATGGATGTATTCATCGTTCTTACGAAAGTTCCGAGCTTATAGTAGTCCACCGACGGCTAGGTTTTTCGATTTCGTAGCGTGGTTTGCATACAATATGCCGAATAGAGTTGGTTTAGTGTTTGGGGAATATTCCAAAGGAATCTTACACGTAGATGGATGGATTCATCGTTCTTATGAAATTTCGGACTTATAGTAGTCCACTGACGGCCATGTTTCGATCTCGGAGCTAAGGTTTGCATACAATATGTCAGAATAGGGTTGGTTTATTGTTTCGTGGAATATTCCAAAGGAATCTTACCTGTATATGGATGGATTCATCGTTCTTACGAAAGCTCCAGACTTATAATAGTCCACCGACGGCCGAGGTTTCGATTTCGGAGCCGGGGTTTGCGGACATTATGCCGAGAATAGGGTTGGTTTAATGTTTGGGAATATTCCAAAGGAATCTTACGTAGATGGATGGATTCATCGTTCTTGCGAAAGTTCCGACTTATAGTAGTCCACCGACGGCCGATTTTCGATTTCGGAGCCGGGGTTTGCATACAATATGCCGAATAGGGTTGGTTTAATGTTTCGGGAATATTCCAAAGGAATCTTACCTCGTAGATGGATGGATTCATCGTTCTTACGAAAGTTCCGACTTATAGTAGTCCAGCGACGCCGGAGTTTCGGTTTCGGAGCCGTGGTTTGCATACAATATGCCGAGAATAGGGTTGGTTTAATGTTTCGGGGAATATTCCAAAGGAATCTTACCTTTAAATGGATGGATTCATCGTTCTTATGAAATTTCGGACTTATAGTAGTCCACTGACGGCCAGGTTTCGATCTCGGAGCTAAGGTTTGCATACAATTTGCCAGAATAGGGTTGGTTTATTGTTTCGTGGAATATTCCAAAGGAATCTTACCTGTATATGGATGGATTCATCGTTCTTACGAAAGCTCCGACTTATAATAGTCCACTGACGACCAGGTTTCGATTTCGGAGCCAGGGTTTGCATACACTATGCCAGAATAGGGTTGGTTTAATGTTTCGGGGAATATTCCAAAGGAATCTTACCTGTAAATGGATGGATTCATCGTTCTTACGAAAGTTCCGACTTATAGTAGTCCACTGACGTCCAGGTTTCGATTTCGGAGCCATGGTTTGCATACATTATGTCAGAATAGGGTTGGTTTAATGTTTCGGGGAATATTCCAAAGGAATCTTACCTGTAGATGGATGGATTCATCGTTCTTACGAAAGTTTCGACTTATAGTAGTCCATTGACGGTCAGTTTTCGTTTTCGGAGCCAGGGTTTGCATACAATATGCCAGAATAGGGTTGGTTTAATGTTTCAGGGAATATTCCAAAGGAATCTTAACTGTAGATGGATGGATTCATCGTTCTTATGAAATTTCGGACTTATAGTAGTCCATTGACGGCCAGGTTTCGATCTCGGAGCTAAGGTTTGCATACAATATGCCAGAATAAGGTTGGTTTAATGTTTCGTGGAATATTCCAAAGGAATCTTACCTGTAGATGGATGGATTCATCGTTCTTACGAAAGTTCCGACTTATAGTAGTCCACTGACGGCCAGGTTTCGATTTCGGAGCCAGGGTTTGCATACAATATGCCAGAATAGGGTTGGTTTAATGTTTCGGGGAATATTCCAAAGGAATCTTACCTGTAGATGGATGGATTCATCGTTCTTATGAAATTTCGGACTTATAGTAGTCCACTGACGGCCAGGTTGTTATTCCTCGGTCCCTTTTGATATCCATCTTCTGAGTTTCGGATGGAATATCTTTGATGTATACAAGGTTTGAGTAGCTGCGACGTACATACCACGAGGGTTTGCATTTTTCAAAGGTTTGGATGTCTTTGATAACTTAATTAAGCATCAAATATAATATTGCCAAGAATTGACATATCAAAGTTACTGTTCATAAGTGAAAGCGAGTGAAATTCTGATTATATTTCTGAATAAAGAAGAAAAAAGAAAAAACCAACATAATATTGAAAAAGATCCATTTCAAAAAATCAAACTTCTTTGCATCACAAATGTGCTTAAACTTGGTCTTACTCTAATTGCATGTCATCATGGTAATCTGGGTTTTCTATGAGGATGACAAATCCTTCAAGAATGGGTGAAAGGGAATATACTTGTCGATTAGCGAGCTCCGCTCTATCACTGCGACTAAAAAGAACCGGCGTTGAGTGTGTACGGAATCCGGTGATCGTCTTGGCCGACCCGGCCTGACCAACCACGTCCACAGCTTGACCAACTCTTACAGGAACTGATAAAGGGTTTTGATTCTCATCTACAGTCATCAACATTCTCGGCTTCAGGGCTAGAGCCAGAAAATAAAGGACATTGTTTGTACCGTAAGTAAAAATACCACTTAATGGGCCAAATTCATACTTGAATCATCTTTTGGTCCTCATCCAAGCCCACTAACTTGATCAACCAAGGCGCCCACCCACGACTGCATGCACCAGGTCAATGATCAAAGTCGGTCAACTATCAAAGTCAACTTCCGGTCAAGGTCAATGGTCAAAGGCGGTCAACTATATATCAAAGTCAACGTCCGGTCAAAGTCAACGGTCGGTCAACAGTCAAAGTCAACCGTCGGTCAACTATCGAAGTCAGTCGCACCCCTAGCCAATTTTCAGTCTTGTAGCCAGCAATGCTGCTAACCAATTCCCAGCCAAAAACTCTTCCGCATTGCCAACCAGTCTCCAACCATGTCGCCCGGCCCGACCTCCATCCACACCGACCCACCATCATGCATGTCAACCATCAAGCCGGTCCCTACCCATGCGATCACTATTCGCCAAAGAATGTCCACCAATATGACCATCATTTATGCGAGAATTTATCATGGAAGCATAAATGTGCGGTTTCATGCTTTAATTGAATTCCAATGATTTGACCATGCAAAATTCATTTCGGCAGAGTTTAGCCATGCGAATTGAATTCAGTGATTTTGACCATGCAAGTACTAATTACAATGATTTAGCCATGCGATACTAAGATAAATGCGATTTACGCCACGCGGTACTAATTGCGCAGTTTCATACATGCGAGAATTAACTCAGTTTGTTTCATACATAATTGATGATGGAGGCATGAATGAGCAGTTAATGTAATTTATGTTTATATTTAGATATGGAACTGTATAAATAGGGGAGAGCAGAAATCAGGAAGGGGGAGCCAACAGGGGAAAAAATATACAATGTAATTTTATTATCAATACAAAATCACTCCCCAAGGGGATTTGCCCGTGGACGTAGGCAACCTATGCCCAACCACGTTAAACCTCTGTCTTTCATTTTGTTCTTCAAATCGAACCCTAACCCAAAAGACTCACCAAAACTATCCATTCATCGTGTTTCGTGCCCAAAAGTAATTTTGGGTACAAACATTGATGGCCAAACTAAGGGGAAATACGAGAAAAGAAATCGTGTTTTCCCATTGAGAAAAGTTGTAGAAAATGCTTCAAAATCGTGTCCGTGAAAAAAGCGATCGAGCGTTTTGAAAAATCACTATTTCGATCCGATTGATCGAATCGTTGCGAGTCATTTGATCATAATGATCGCTAGATCCGGTGATCGCATTTGCTCTTTGACCGTATGTCGCACATACTACAGTCCGATTGATCGTGGCTGCATAATCGAGATTCGCCGTTTCAGTTTTGCTGAAGCTATTACCTGCGGATACCGCTGAAAATCGCACCACTACAAAATCTGATGATAGTGTTGTTGGGACGCTCGGTCCACGGCAAAAGATGTAGTGAAATACCATCAAAACTGTTGTAGGATATTCGATCCACAACATGGATGGATCCAGTTTCGATTTCTATCACTGTCGTCCAGCCGATCGCAGCTGCTGCAGTTAAGTTAATCACAGTTACTATAGCCCAACATCGCAGTCGGAAGCCACAAAAGCTGACTCGCTGCGAAAATCACCAAGGTTGTTGTCAGGATGTTCGATCCGCAGCATGTTCAAGTCAAAAGTCCGAAAAAATTGCTTCTCAAATAACGCATTATCCACCTGTTCAAGTTTGATGTATGACAAAATCAATACTGTCATGAACGCAAGGTTGTAAAGTTGTCTACATCTCAAGGTGCTTGAATACCCAAGGGAAAACCTCCAGAAAATTCCATAAAGGGCCACAAAAGTGCAGCAAAATCATGGTGAAAATTCCAGGAGAAACAGCAACAGTCCACACAACCATTGCTAAAAATCCATAGGGCTGTTACGAGAAGCTTTGAAGGAAAACACAACAAGTCAATGAAACCTGTCACCAAAAGTCCGAAGGCAAAGATCACAGTTCCATAAATGTGTTGCGGCCAAAGCCGGCGGCCCAAGATCTGTACACCCTCTTCAGGGGTTACGTTAACCTATATTTGTTTTCACTCACCCACGTCAAGGGAGTCCATCACCCACGTCAGATTCTTCGATGCTTCAAGTTACATCAAAGTTCGATGCGCAGTGATGTAGTTTGAAAGTTGTAGTAAAAGTGGTAAATAGAAGTTCATTCAACTCAGACTTGTAAAGATTGATTTTAGACTTAATAATAAAAATATATACAAAAGATGTCACAATATTGAGAAATTACTGTGACTCAGGATTCCACCATAATTCATTCATACGATTCATATATTTATTCCAAACAATTATAGCTCAAATAATATTGACTCTAATTCTTTGCCAAGGTAGATTCTTAAAAGATTGACTGTAAATCACTAGCATGACGCATCAAAAGCACTTAGACCAAGCATACATCATCATACGACATCACAATCAATTAAGAAAAATCATAAAACGATTGATAATAGTGCAAGGAGTCATAAAAGAATTAAATATAATTACCACACGCATGAAATATGGCTTCCTCCGTCATCCCAGTGTTGGGGTTTAGCTCCTCATATCAAAAACACGCTCAAAATAATAACGCATGGCTGAATAGGTGTTTTATTGAAGAAAAATCGAGTTTGTAATGAGATATAATTGTTTCTGTAACTCACTGTTACAAAGAACCTTAACAGAGCTGTTGCAAACTCAAATAGTTGTTGGAAAATTGTTGGAAAAATGTTACAAAGCTTTTGAATTTGAAACTATATGTCACGGAATTAATGACTACCTTTGATAGTCTTATGTGCTTCACCTTCTTCTTCCTCGCCTGCAACTAGGGCTATTCCCTGGATTATTTTTCCGAGCTTCTGTGGTGCTCGAAACTCCTCTGCTTGGCTCCTAAACCTCCCCCAAGGTCTCGACTCCAGTTCTCGACCTCCCACAACTCTTTTTATACCTCACAGGCAAAAAATCCCGCGAGTTAATCCTTCCTTTCTTTCACTTTTCTTTCTCCGCGGGTCACGGACTTAACTTTCTCTATCTTTTGCTTCACGCGTGTTCTGCTTTGTCTCAATCTTTTCGTTAACTCGACATTCCCCAAATATAACAGAATATCCTCTTTTACTCCGCGTAAATCAATCAAAACCCGGAAATATATCCACCTCTGTTTCATCGAGATATATATGGAACCATGCTTTTCCTTCGAATCTAAAGCACATACCTACATTGGTTCATCCAAACAGGCCCAATCCAATCCATTTCCACGTCAAACTCCGACACAATCTCCACATAAATCCGTTAACAAACCGGATAAACTTCACCTCCTCTGTTTGCTTCTCCCGGATTATCTAGCTCAATTGGTTGGGTCAAAACACCCGTACTAACTCTGTTATTCTCTAACAGGACGATATCAACAAAACTCAGCCCTTGAATCTTATCAAAACTCGCTGAGAAATCCAACACAAAATCTGCTTCGCTGCTGCCATTTTTCCCGCCAAAACAGAGAATTTGAATTCTTGAAGATGACCTCCCCTTATCCTCTGATGGGGTGCAAATAGTAGTTGCCTGGAAATGGGATGCCCCTTAGTAATTAGGTTACCCCTTATCCAAAATGGGAGTCCGAATAGTAGGTGTCCTACGGGTGAAACTTTTCGAGCCGATTTTTCCAAAAATGTTTATTGGCCAAAAATACCTACACACACATAAAACACCATAATAAGTACAAAAATGAGCACTATCAATATAAAGAATCGAGACAAATTAGACACAAAAATGTGTCTATCAAATACCCCCAAACCTATTATTTGCTAGTCCTCGAGCAAAAATAAAATCCTAACTCACTGTCGCAGGCATCGTCGATTGCATTTAGTGTATGCAATAAGCCTTTAAACCCCTAGGTGTCCCTAGTGGCCGAGTTATAGTCTTGGGAGGGTTTACAAGAGGTGTACCCACAAAACCTTTATACTACAGACCCTAACTAACTACACAGAACCTTGGAAGGCACTAAAAAGTCTCCTTGGTTGGCATACTTATTGACTACAGGAGGAAGTACCCTGATGCGAAATTCCAATTGCTATACACGAGTTTGCACTCAAGCATACTAAAATTCATATAGAAGTCACAGAGCTCTACTCAGATAGTCGCACTATGGACATCAATACCCGGAGTCAAAACTAATCACATGGATAGATCAAGAAGATGGATATAGAGGAAAAACATAGATGGTTTTGATGTTTACTAAATGAATGGTGTTTCCCATATCTGTTTGAAGGCCTCTGCCTAAATGAACCTATCCTAATGGACTGAGATACCGGTCTGACTAATATCAACACACTAGAATATACAAGGGAACCAGTGGTCGATAAACTTAACTCTAGGTCAACACAACTGGCATATACAAGGGTTCCAGTGGTCGACTTTATTGAATTTATTCCGGTTGGTCAGATGGTCTGGTCTCACTTTTTTTTTTTTTTTTTATATATATATATATCTCAATCACTCTATTTCACCCTAGCATTGGTAACAACTTGATTCGTGGGCCCCACCTAATCACTTAGAGAAACATAGTTTAAAAACAAAACAGAAGTGAAAAGGACTCAACGAGATATGGTGAAACTATCATGTTATTTCTAACACCCGAGCTCTGTGCTTTTATGAATAGACTCTTTAGATGTTGCCATCTAATCAGATTGGTTCCTCAACTCCTACAACCAAAATGCTTCCATCCACTTAGATTGGTTAGTGCCATCCTTAATACGCATAAATTTCTAGGCTCTGGAGTTTAACAATGCGAGTTTAATAATGCAACTAAAAAGTTTCTCCTATACCCCCAAACTTAAATCTAACATTGTCCTCAATGTTCTAAAAATAAAATTAAAAACATGAACAAGGAGAAACTGTTACCATTTGAAGTAAAAGAGATAAGGAAAGATATTACCGTGTCGCATGAATGTTGGGTTACCTCCCAAGAAGTGCTAAGTTTAACGTCTTCAGCCAGACTAAGAAAGAATTAGTCACCTTATAAAATCATAAAGTAATAGCCGAAATATCTATAGGTCATCAAAACCAAATAGAGCTATCAAAAATAAAAGGAATCTCCAACCTGCCAAAAAAATTAACAAATAAAGCACACACTTATCTAGTTTCCTGTTTAAGAAAACTACATCTAGTTGTGGTTCAGGTTCAGGTTCAGGTTCTATAATTGGGTCGAGATAAAATATTTTCATGTGCTGGAATTCCTCAAAGCTAAGATCCGGTTCAGGTTGTAAAGTCTGTAAAAACTCAAATAAGAATAATTGAGGATCCTCAAAGTCAATCAGTTTTGACTCACACAATTGACCACGATGAAACTGGCGGTCAATCTTAAGCAAATGTGTCATTTCTATTCTCCTAAAATAATTAGGTTTGGTCTCAGAACTTAATAACTGACACATTTTGAACTCATACATTCCCACAATTGGTTGAAAATATTTGGTGGGAAGACAAAATCAATCTGGGTATCATAGCCTGGGATAACCGCATCAACCAGAGGATGGGTTTCTAACAACTTAACTTCCCTATGGACATCACTAGGTTTAGGAAAACGTGTATGAAGATAATCTTTTAAAATGGTTGAGGCACATATGTCAAGTCCCAAGTGAGGGACCTTTCTAAGAGTTAAGGCACATGGAGAATGATAATCACCCCCAAACTTAGAGTTTTCAGTGTCTCTAGAAAGACTAGTCACAACTTCCCTAATTTCAAAGTCATCTGATTCCTGAAAATGTTCAATTGATTCTTCTAAGTCAGGTTCATCCTCACTCATCTCTACGAGTTCATTTTCTTTGTCTAAGACTAATGTTTTTAAATCGCTAGACTCTAAAACAATATTCTCATAATAGACCCGCTCCTCTAAACCATCATCGGCTTCGTAATCATAAGGAAAAACTACATCGTCTAAAACGGTGGTATCTCTAGACAAATCCTCGTCCCTTTGAATAGGTGAATAATTGTTAAAATTATTTGGATTTGAACTAGAAACATTATCATTATTAAGCTCAATTAGAGTAACAAATTCCTGATCACTGTGCTTACTTATTTCAAATTCTTCATCAACACTATCCTCATCATAATCATCATTATAATAACATGAAAATGGTTGAACCTCATTTAAAGTAGTGTTACCAATTCTAACCTCGTCATCTTGATTATGCAAATAATTATCCTCATTTTCAAAAGTACTATTGGAAACACTATATTGGAAATTAAGACTATCTTGAGCAGCTCTTTCCTGGGCCTCTAACAACATTTTCTGAGTCGACTCACATGACTTCCTGATTCTATCTAGGAAATAAAGTTCACACGTTGCATTGCTTTCGTCCATAACTAAGTTATTCATCTCAGCTGAACTACGTGTCGACTTAAGTATCTTTTGTGCTGACTCAGCTAACTTACGTGCGGACTCTAGTAGAGAGGAATTTTGCTCGTACGAACCGTGGGTGTGTGGATAGTAATTGGGCTCATCATGGTATGAGCCATAACCTTGAAAAGGCTGATGTTCCCAACCACTATTCACACTATGGTCAAAGTAGTAACGTCCATTTTGAAACTCAATCGGATATTCGTTGTATTGGCTATTGTAATACCAGCTTGACATTATATTGTGCACGTGCAAATGCAAGGTTGACTAAAATGGGTAAGCTCAGGTTACCTATAGCAAAATATACCCAAAGGTACGAGGCTGAGGTTTGTGGACTTTCAGCTGGTAACTCCCATAAGGCCCAAGGCATGGGTTCAGCTTACTAATCCACGAGTTTTCCTAAATTCGGTAGCTTGACGATGCAATTGGTGTGTGCACGTATTTTTTTTTTTAATAAATAATATACTAAAAATAAACAAACAATATATACAAGTCCAAAAGAAATAGAGAAAAACTAACAAAAAAATAATATCTCCGGTTTTCTCCTTTTTTGGCAAGTTCGACTTTCCACTTTTAGCTTCGAGTCAATCCTGCACAACAAAAACAAAAATACCAAAGACGTAAAAAAGAACAAAATATATAAAATAGGAAAATAAATATATAAAACCTAAAACCTAAACCTAAATACAAGTCCGCGTCGGCGACGCCAAAAATTGATGTAGTTTGAAAGTTGTAGTAAAAGTGGTAAATAGAAGTTCATTCAACTCAGACTTGTAAAGATTGATTTTAGACTTAATAATAAAAATATATACAAAAGATGTCACAATATCGAGAGATTACTGAGACTCAGGATTCCGCCATAATTCATTCATGCGATTAATATATTTATTCCAAACAATTATAGCTCAAATAATATTGACTCTAATTCTTTGCCAAGGTAGATTCTTAAAAGATTCACTGTAAATCACTATCATGACGCATCAAAAGCACTTAGACCAAGTATACATCATCATACGACATCACAATCAATTAAGAAAAATCATAAAACGATTGATAATAGTGCAAGTAGTCATAAAAGAATTAAATATAATTACCACACACATGAAATATGGCTTCCTCCGTCATCCCAGTGTTGGGGTTTAGCTCCTCATATCAAAAACACGCTCAAAATAATAACGCATGGCTGAATAGGTGTTTTATTGAAGAAAAATAGAGTTTGTAATGAGATATAATTGTTCTGAGAACTCACTGTTACAAAGAACCTTAACGAGTTGTTGCAAACTCAAATAGTTGTTGGAAAATTGTTGGAAAAATGTTACAAAGCTTTTGAATTTGAAACTATAGGTCACGGAATTAATGACTGCCTTTGATAGTCTTATGTGCTTCACCTTCTTCTTCCTCGCCTGCAACTAGGGCTGTTCCCTGTATTATTTTTCCGAGCTTCTGTGGTGCTCGAAACTCCTCTGCTTGGCTCCTAAACCTCCCCCAAGGTCTCGACTCCAGTTCTCGACCTCCCACAACTCTTTTTATACCTCACATGCCAAAAATCCCGCGAGTTAATCCTTCCTTTCTTTCACTTTTCTTTCTCCGCGGGTCACGGACTTAACTTTCTCTATCTTTTGCCTCACGCGTGTTCTGCTTTGTCTCAATCTTTTCCTTAACTCGACATTCCCCAAATATAACAGAATATCCTCTTTTACTCCGCGTAAATCAATCAAAACCCGGAAATATATCCACCTCTGTTTCATCGAGATATATATGGAACCATGCTTTTCCTTCGAATCTAAAGCACATACCTACATTGGTTCATCCAAACAGGCCCAATCCAATCCATTTCCATGTCAAACTCCGACACAATCTCCACATAAATCCGTTAACAAACCGGATAAACTTCACCTCCTCTGTTTGCTTCTCCCGGCTTATCTAGCCCAATTGGTTGGGTCAAAACACCCGTACCAACTCTGTTATTCTCTAACAGGACGATATCAACAAAACTCAGCCCTTGAATCTCATAAAAACTCGCCGAGAAATCCAACACAAAATCTGCTTCTCTGCTGCCATTTTTCCCGCCAAAACAGAGAATGTGAATTCTTGAAGATGACCTCCCCTTATCCTCTGATGGGGTGCAAATAGTAGTTGCCTGGAAATGGGATGCCCCTTAGTAATTAGGTTACTCCTTAAACAAAATGGGAGTCTGAATAGTAGGTGTCCTCCAGGTGCAACTTTTCAAGCCGATTTTTCCAAAAATGTTTATTGGCCAAAAATACCTACACACACATAAAACACCATAATAAGTACAAAAATGAGCACTATCAATATAAAGAATCAAGACAAATTAGACACAAAAATGTGTCTATCACGCAGCAAATGACCACCGTGGATTTTCTTAGGTACATCAAACTTCGATGCTCCGCGATGCATCAAAATTCCATTCTCAGCAACAGTTCGATGCAACGGTGATACATCAACCTTCGATGCGCTGGACACACAGACCGTTGATGCTCCCTGGTACATTCATTTTCGATGCTCTGTAAAACATCAAAATCAAATTCAAAAAAAAAAAAAAAAAAAAAAAAAAAATGCCGGCGGCCAGAGCCGGATGCCTCCTCACCCACTTCTGAGATATCTCTCACCCACGTTAAAAACCCTCACCCACTTCTAGAGGTTTTGTACACCCACTTCCATCAATTAGGAAAACTTCGATGCTTCTTGCAACATCAAACTCCGATGCGCCACGAATATGAACCGTTGATGCTCTTTGGTATATCAAACTTCGATGTTCTACGCTACATCAAATTCAATTCTTAGAAAAAGTTCGATGCTTTATGTTACATCAAATTTCGATGATCTGCGTATGTCAATCGTTGATGCTCAGTAGTACATCAAACTTCGATGCTCTAGACTACATCAAATTTCATCAAAAGACAGCCACATCATCCTACCACGTCAGCAAGGCTGTGCCACGTCATACAACCACGTCAGCAATACCTGGCCGCGTTATTAGTGACACGTCAGCATTCCAGTCGACAGTACCGTGCCACGTCATCATTCCCATGCCAGATCAGCAGATCACGTCGTCATTCAATGCCATGTCAGTAGGCCACATCAGCGTGGTAGTCCAGTCAGCTTGCCACGTCAGCGGCAGCATGCGCGATCAAAGAAAATCTTGTTTCGTCGATAACTCCTTCATTTTAAGTCCGAATTAGGTGATTTTTGGCACGTTGGAATCGCCTTTCAATTTCCTGCAATATGGAGGTGAAAATATTGAGTTTGAAAAAAAAAATTTGACATTCCGAACGGCACATCAACCACTAGCAAGTGAAAACCACATATCATATTTAAAGTTCGCGAACGTTGTTGCGTCAAGTTTTACCCACAACCTACCCGGGTGCAAAGTTCGTGAGTGCTGGTTCGATTCATAAACCTCAATACAAACATATTCAATCACCATCGAAACTGCTACAGTTCAGTTGATCGAACTACTGTAATCCAGTTTCACGGCAACAACTAGTAGCATGTTGATCGAACTGCTGCAGTCCTTTTTAATTCCTACAGTCTAGTTGGTCGAACTGCTGTAGTCCGATTTTCCCCAAAAATGTCTAAATACATTTTTCCTCACAATTGCTTCAGTCCAGTTCTATGCATAACTACTACAGTAGAGCTGATTGCAGCTGCTGAAACACAGTTCCGTGGCAACTATCTTCAATCCAGTTTGGACTTAACTGGTGCATTCCAGCCCCACTGACAAATCAATTTACTAAGTCGAGACGAGATGCTAAGGAAACTATACTAGTCATTGTCGCTGGAAAACACCATCATAGCCAGTGGGCATCCTAATCATTTCATAAACGAAGTCGCAATAATATTTTCAATATGCTAAGTATACAATTTACATGTTTTCGCATCTTGTCATTTATTCATGCATACTTTTGTTCAGTAAGACACCTTTAATATGGCGAGAATCTTCTCACGAGGGGATGCACACATTTTAATTCTGCGCGTATCTGGAATAGTGGGATTGGCCCCTCGCGCAAATTCCAGATAGCAGACATCTTCAAAATCCCATGCCCGAGAAAAATGCAGCAAGGCAGTGCACCCTTGTGCGAGCATTGAGCAGCATGATAATCACTATCTTCTGAGGGCGAGTTGCATATCACTTCAATGTGACTAAGTAGCACTTGGGGGCGAGATATGTAACACCTCATGATATGAAATAACTCTTTTGGGAGAGCTGCGTAACACTCCATACGCTTGGGGGCGAGTTACATAGCACCTAATTGCAATGCAGAATTAAGCTTCTGAAAATCGAAACTTCAGGTAACCCAAACTTCTTAACCCTCCAACGAGTTGCAGGATTAAGAGGGGGCGAACGTACACCCTAATATTTTTACGCAATTTTTACAATCATCGTAATGTTAAAATGCTATAGTTATGTTGATTGAATTATCGTACTCCGGTTCAAAAGCAATTCGCACTCGGTTGGACGCGACCGATGCTGATCGATTTGCCTATGAATTCTATACTCGGTTGGACGCAACTAATGCGATCTGGTTAATCGACGCAATCGATGCTGTCTAGTTTTATTTGTAACAAGTTACACCTAGGTTTATCGAATTGTTTAAATCCGGTCCCTCGGTACTGCCGCAATCCAGTGATCGAAGCTACGCGTAGTCCGGCTCTGTTTGTATTCCCCGCAGTCTAGGCGATCGCAAATTTCTTATGTCGTGTTAAATCATTGCTGCAATCCGGCTCTTCGTCATTCTTTGCCGCAGAACCCGGTGATCGGCCGCTGCGATCCAGCTCCGTTTGCAATTCTTGCGATCCAGCCTGTCCGATTCTTTGCTGATGAGGCTCGTCGTTCTACTTGATCCAGCTGCCCGCAGCTGCTGCAGTGTTGCTAGTCGTTGCTGCAATCCAGCTGATCACAGATGTGCAGTTCAACTTTGCTCGTCGCTGCTGCAGACCAGCTGATCGAAGCTGCTGCAATCCAGCTATGTTCGCATCTCCTGCAATCCAGCTTATCGAAGCTACTGTAGTTCGGCTCTGTTTGTACTCTTGCAGTCCAGCTGATCGCAGCTGCTGCAATGCTCGATGCTGCTGCAGATCAGCTGATCGAAGCTGTTGCAGTCCACCTCTGTTCGCAACTCTTGCAGTTCAGCTGATCAGAATTGCAAGATGCGATTTTGCTCGTCGCTCCCGCAAGATGAGCCGAAAGCACATTTGTTGTAGACCAGCTTCACTCAATGTTGTTACCGCTCATTTCCAACATCACTCTGCTCCATTATCAAGCTTCCGTTGCATCACCTCAGTCTTGTTTTTGCAGCACTTGGGGGCGACTTGATTACGATCTCCACAATCAAACGAAGGCGGTTCTATTTACGCTTCAACAACAGAAATTTACTCTTGGGGGCGTCTTGATTTCCGCAAACAACAATGGAAGTTCGCCAATCACCTCAATATCAATAGTCCACACTTGGGGGCGAGTTTTATCATTGACTAAGGAACACGTGATGCGTGTCGTAACCACAACAAATTAATTAATACTTTACTACCTAATTAACAAGTAATATAGGGTAGTCAAGGTCGATCCCACGAGGAGCACGAGATTCTAGTTGTAAAAATTGTCACAAAGGGGGGTGTAAAAACCAAAAGAAAATAAACAAAGCAATTAAAAGATAAAGTTGAAAGCAATAAGAGAGACAAGATCAAGGAATCCTTCTTCGTTACGAAACAATGAATCAAGTTATGTTCTTTTCTACTTGTTATTAGTCACAAATTATCACCAACCGTAGGATAGCAGGTCCGCTTAGCTAGCCCCAAAATCCCTAATTTCACTGAGTAACAGGTCCGCTTAGTTATCAGATTCTATTCAAAAGAACCACCCTGAGGTTCGCTTACAAGATGTAATTCCCTGAATGCATTAAGATTTATGAATTTAGGTTTAGTACTAGTAGTTAAACTCGGTTCGCTTGGTTCACTTTCTAGCGTTGTTTCTACACACAATTGCTCCATGGAATCCCTCCGCAAGGTCTCGTGTTTGCTACTTATGTAAAGAGTCAAGAAACGATTACTTATCTCCTAACTTTCACTAGCTTTAGATCAAATTAACAAATCAATTTAGTTGGCCACCTAAACAATCTATCAATCAATCATGAATGTCTTTAAGATCATTCCTATTAGTAAAAACAATCGATAATCATGTGAAAAACCTCAAGATAGAATTGAAAATAAAAACTTAAATCATATTAAGAACTAGGAATTCATCCTCAATCAATAAAATTAGCTACTCATGTTAAAGAGTTCACACAAAGAATAAAGAAAAGAGAAGTGTTGTGTGTGTAGAGAGGTGTGTGTAGAGAGGTGTAAAAGATATGTAAAAGATGTGTAAAACTTCTCTATTTATAGGCTTCAATATTCTCCAAATCTTCCAAGGATTAGAATCCTTTTCCTTTTGCAATTCAATTTCCAAATCCAAGCTTTTCTCAATTCTTCCATCTTCTCTTTCCAAGTTTGAGCCCAATTCTCCATCTAATTCCTAATCCAAGTCTTCACACCCATGAGAGAAGTCCATAGAAAATTCTGGAATTTTTGGTTCGCCGGAAAACTGGGATTATGGCCGGAATCTGGCCGGAATAGTCGCCGAAAAATTCCTCAGGTGACCGGCAAAGTCCGCCCGGTCACCGGTCAACCGGTCAAATCAGTCAGTGTCGGACCGAGTCGGATCGGTCAACGGGTCAGCTCGGCCGGGTTAACTCGGCCAAACACCGAGTCAAATCACTGAGCTTCAAGCTGAGTCAATACCGAGTTAGATGGAGTCAGCAGGTAACAGTCAGATGAGTCAGTGTCTAACTGGCATAGGCCATCTTGCACAGGCCATAGTTGTGTTCTCCAGCCATCTTGGCCTGCAAACTGAGCTACATCCTGTCATGACTCCTTGCTGCTCATGCCAAGCCATTCATTCCACTGCTAAACACCATCTCCAGCTCTGCATACCTGCACCAACCTGAATCATCTGAAACTGCAGCTGCAACCACCACCTGCAGTTTAACTTCACCAGAGACTCATATTCCATGTACTGCAACTCAGAACATCACAGCCACATGCAAGTTCAGCTCCTTTCATCAGTCTCTGTAACTCAGTACCATAAGGCCATCCAAGTGCATCAGCTACACTTCATTCCTCTTGATATACGTTGAACTGCAGCTCAATTCTCCATTCCCTGCCAGTTTAGTATTACCACCAACAACCTAAGGCCACCAGTCTCCTGCTCAGCCATTCATTATATTGCAGCTCCACCACTGCTGTTGCAACCATCAGAGCCCATAACTTCTCTTCCTCAAACCGCCAGCAAAACTGCACCTCAACCTCCTCATTAGCATGATAACAACTCAGCCATTGCATCCTTGCACCAGCATGGTCACTACCTGCCACCAACATTCCACCAAAGCCTCAATCACACTCACTCTCAGCTCAACTGCCACTACTCAAGCATCTCCATATCAGATTTCACCTGGCACTTCATCCTTGCATTGCAAGTATCAACAAAGCTGCACCCACTGCAAGCTCGAAGCCATTGTATTGCCACGGTTCCGCAACTCAAAGCAACCCGAGCTACATGCCTCAAAGCACCACATCACTTCTGCAGTTAAATAAAAGATATCAACATTCCTCCATTTCATTCAACCAAACCACCAAAGACTCTCGGCTCAAGACCTTATACCGAACTCCGGTAATCCATCTCGAGCCATCGCCTTCACCGATTCAATCTACCAAAACCATTCTCTCGCCACCGAACCCATCATGATTCATACACTCTCAAATCCTTCCATCTCAGGCCACCATTTTGATCAAATTCCATTGTATTTACTTCACGTTCTTGCCTTCAACACAGAACCCTAATTGTTCATTTCTTCTCAAGCTTCAAAGACAACAGAACCTCCCTCTTCTGCGAATTAATCAGATACCCATTCATTCTATCACCAGCTTCATCTTCTACAAACCAACAACAGACGCCACTACCATCTCTGAAATCAACAGACCCTAATTGATTCAATCCCTGAAACACAAATCTAAGTTGAACCCATGTTCATTCAATCTCAACGAAACCTTAAATCAAACCGAATTCCATCTCTCGATCTACTCCAATTCTTGATCTAAAAATCAGACACCCATATCTTCCGAGTTGCTTCAATTTCACAGATCCCCTAACCACACAAAACAGATCGAACCCGTCTGTAAATCGCAACTCTATCTTCACAACCTTGCAACATTAATCTCTTTAGTTGATTTCCTCCATGGCTGCCTTCTTCAGGTGTTTAACTAATGATTGAGAAAGTGATTTAATGCGAGACTCGATTTTAGGGTTGTATAATGAATTGGATATTGGTACTCGGGCTGCCCTGATAAGGGGTAACCAAGTTTACAGCCCCCCTTAACCTCTGCTGGTTCGTCTATAGTATTCCTCCAGATTGGGTTGCCCCTTAACCTCAACTGGGCTCCATATATCAATCGCCTGTAAAATGACCTTTTTGCCCTTTTGGCTCAAATTGGGTGATTTCTTCTTCTTTTCCTCCGTGTGACTCCATAGTAGCTATAAAACTCAAAACAAGCGTAAAAATACATAATTTACAAGAAAAATAGCAAAGAAAGCATAAACTACTAGATAGTAAATTAGGTGTATTCTACACCTATCAAATTCCCCCACACTTAGACTTTGCTAGTCCTCGAGCAAATCAAACTAAAAACTCACAACTTCAAAGCGTTCAAACGTCCCGAGCATCCAAAGAGTTATGAGGACATAGAGTTTCTGCATTCTAGTAATAAGAAGTTAGAAATACTAAAGAACATATTCTCATTCTTAAATGTTGAGTGAGAAATAACCACACCATAATGAGAGAATGCGTGTTTGAGATACGATCAATAAGCATTTCGCCTCGACTTCTGCCTCACCAAATAGGATTTTATGATAATTGCACTCAAAAAGACGGCTTTTTATGGTTCTCACATGTGTGCGGTAGGAATGAAGATAGAAATCTGCGACACGTTGAATGGTGGGAAGGACAACTTAGAAATATTTTTAAAAACCCACATCTTTTAATATTTTGAAAAACCATTTTTCTGACGATCTCTAAGAAAGGAAATCAACCATATTATCGAGGATGAGATTACTTACTCACCTTCACATCCGATCGCCAATTATGATAACACCACTCTCACGGCATCCAATAGAAACGTCTTCCGCTCCTCGTCTTTATCTTCTTGGTCTTCGTCTTCGGTTTCAACTATTGATGATAAACCCTCGAATTTCATAAATCCTTAACAATTTATAACTCTTTTTACCTTAAATCCTTGTCGCTTGAAACTTCCTTATAGATTTTCCTTCCCCACGGCTCAAATATTTCCCTTTTTTTTCTCTCTTCTTTTTTTTTTTTTTTTTTTTTTTTTTTTTTTTTTTTGAAAACAAGAGAAATTAAATACAAAATAAACCATGGCCGTGGAAGAAGTATTTTACCACTTGATTCTTCACAACTTGTATCGTCTTTGAAATCATAAACTTTCAAAAATTCTCACCTTTAAATTTTCTTTGCTTTCATGAATAAGTCTTCATACTTGGATATAAAATTACCTCATTGTATTGTAAGTCCTCAACATATATGTGAAATCTGCCCTTTGTATGTTGCTTTACTTGTATTTGAAATTTGCTCTTTTTCTCGTTCCGTTGCTTGTAAACCTTAAACTTTTCCAACTTTCCTTGTAGATTTTGATGTCGCTCTTTGTTGATGATGAGAGTGTTTCTATGGATCCGTTGTTGTCGAGAGAGAGAATGGTGCTAACTGCAAATCGAACTACAAGAAGGAAGCTTTCATCTATAGACGTCACCCTCATGATTGACAAAATTTAGCACTCAAGAGATCAAAGAGTAGTGCTTCTATTGGTGGGAGGTTGGGTAGCTCACCATTCTACCCGGAATTTACGTACGGTGACACACACTCAAAAGAAGCTCTTTAGTAGATGGAAAATTTCTGGTCGGTGCCTCACATGATATGAATACGGGTAGTCTCCACTAATGATTGATCAGCAACTCTAATAACGCATTTCTCCCTGCACCAAATTCGCATCACCGGCATGATTAAATCCATTATTTAACACTCTAACAAGCAAGAAATCCGAATGTAATTCTCTAACACTTCCAAGTTCAATTATGTCGGTCAAAATCTCTATGTAAACATACCTAGAAGTATGCTAGTGACTCTAAAATCTTTAAAAGTTGGAGTTTTTAAGTAAAACTTTTTTTTTTTTTTTTTTAAAAATTTTAATTTTTTTGTAATTTTTGTTTTAAAAACATGCTTAACCACTCCCCCACACTTAAACCTTACATTGTCCTCAATGTAATTGAATCCTCCTAGTAAAGTCAAGGTGGGAAATTTTAACATGATAAGGAACAAGAAAAAGAAATAACAAAAAGCAAAAAGATAAGAAATACAAAACCTATGGGTTGCCTCCCATTAAGCGCTTGTTTTAAAGTCGACGGCCCGACTTGGCTCTTGCAAGATTCATTCCCCATATACTAACAATCTGAAAATTTGAGGATCCACCCATAATACCTGTTTTGAAAACAATAACTCCATACAAATGTTAGCACAAGAAAATAATAATGAAATTATCGCTCGATAGAAATTTCCCCCACACTTATTCTCGTCCACACTCGGAAGTGTATAAAGAACATAGAATTTGGGAATTTCCATGTGTTCCTCTTGGCAAACCTGCATAGTGTTAGCATCAAGTGTTTCCAATGGTGGATATTTAGAAACAAAATCATCCAAAAATACTTTCGAAGCACATACATTCAAACCAATAAGAGGTAAAGGAGAAGAATCAATATGCAAAGGGTTAGACAAACCTTGCACAATCTCTTGTATTATAGAATCCTCTTCATCCTTAAAAAATTCAAGTTTACCTCATGTATATCGTGGTCCTCTATCAAACCTTGCAACCATTCTTCGTCGTTTTCTACCTTAACCAAAGTCTTGGCATCATTAAAATCATTGGCAAGTTCAATTGGGTCTTCCACAAAATCAATAAATGTGGTTTCATCCTCTAGCATCATCTCTTCAACATTCTCATCATCGGAATCGGGCCATTCTTCCCTCATATAATCTTCCTCGGTATAAATTGTAAGATCTTCTTGTGAGGGTGTTACTTCGTTTACAACAATAGGTAAGTGATATCCAAACTCCTCCTTTTGAATAGGTGAAGAATCTTTATTATGATCCGGAGTTGGAATAACTTCCTCATTGTCGCAACGTTCATACACTTCCGCTGACTCCCATCTTTCCCTAAGAAATTTTTTCCAAGCACTAAATGCATCATCTTCAAGCTCTACCTTTTGAATAGGTGCTTGATCATTAATAAGATCAAGGCTCGAGTAATCTACACTAGCGTCATCAAAAGTCTCCAAAGGTTGGTTAATTTGTTCGTATATTTTCTCCGAATTCCTTTGAATTTCTCGATGTGATTCTTGAAACTTTTGTTGAAGATCCCCAATCATGGAGACATCTTATCTCGCAAAACTAGAGAATTTCGATCATAAACAAAACTATCCTCCCATCCTTGTGATTGTCCACTTACATACCCGTCATAAGGTTGTTGATATGTATGAGAATATCCATAAGGTTCTGTAGGAATTTGATCATAGCCAAAAGATTGGTTTTGATTGTATCCTAAGGATGGTTGGAAGTTGTCAGAATGTTGAGAGGGGGCGATGTTTGTACCAAAAGTAAAAATACCACTGAATGGGCCAAATTGATACTTGAGTCATCTTTTGGTCTTCATCTAAGCCCACTAACCAGTCAACCAAGGCAGCCCACCAGTCTGCACAGACCGGTCAATGGTCAAAGTCGGTCAACTATCAAAGTCAACTTCCGGTCAAGGTCAATGGTCAAAGTCGGTCAACTATCAAAGTCAACGTCCGGTCAAGATCAATGGTCAAAGTCAATGGTCGGTCAACAGTCAAAGTCAACCGTCGGTTAACTATCGAAGTCAGTCGCACCCCTAGCCGATTTTCAGTCTTGTAGCCAGCAATGCTGCTAACCAATTCCCAACAAAAACTCTTCCGCACGCCAACCGAGGTCTCAACCATGTCGCGGCCGGCCTCCATCCACACCGCCACCATCATGCCTTTCAACCATCAAGCCAGTCCCTACCCATGCAATGTTGTTCCGCCAAACAAATGTCCACCAATATCTGACCATCATTTATGCGAGAATTTATCATGGAAGCATAAATGTGCGGTTTCATGCAATTGAATTCAATAGATTTCAACCATGCAATATTCATTTCAAATATTTGACCATGCTAATTGAATTCAAATAGATTTCGACCATGTAGTACTAATTGCAAGTAGATTTCAAGCCATGCGTACTAAATGCAGATTTCGCCATGCAGTACTAATTGCAGCAGTTTCATACATGAGAATTAACTCCAGCTGTTTCATACAGAATTGATGATAGAGGCATGAATGAGCTATTAATGTAATTTATGTTTATATTTAGATATGAAACTGTATAAATAGGGGAGAGCATAAATCAGGAAGGGGGAGCCAATAGAGGAAAAAATATACAATGTAATTTTATTATCAATACAAAATCACTCCCCAAGGGGATTTGCCCATCGACGTAGGCAACCTATGACGAACCATGTTAAACCTCTGTCTTTCATTTTGTTCTTTAAATCGACCCCTAACCCAAAAGACTCACCAAAACTATCCATTCATCGTGTTTCGTGCCCAAAAGTAATTTTGGGTACAAACAGACATAATGGTACTTCCCAAGAATGAGATTTTTCATGTCAATGCAAATATGGAGCATTATGATCAATCCAGAAAGCGACGTCGGGGAGAGCAAGAACCGCTCAGCATGGTAAGGCGAAAGTGTGAGTAAACCCTTCCCCATATGTACGAGACCTTGAGCAATCCATACGCAAGATAAGAGGCTGGCGTCTTTGGAATAATAACTCGAAAGATTTCGTAGCATGCCAGCTATATGAGCATTGTTTGTACCAACACCTATCAACCCTAATGATATAATGGTTGTCATTGATACTTTTGAGTCTGCATCATGGCTAAGCCTGCTTAATGTGTCCATAACATTCACCTTTGGGTTTGAGATGCAGAAAATACCAAGAACCAAAGTGACTGCCTGATGGGTACTCTACTCTCCGTATTGCAGCATGTGCTCTAGTGATCGAATTTCCATATCAAGACCCAGTTATTCTTCCATTGTTATCATAGCTATTCCAATCACAAAGAGGTCCTAGATGGGTCTCACCTTTTCAAGATGTTGACCACATTCCCCAAGAAGTTGCTGAATCTTGAGCACATTCGGTTGCCCAAAGATAGGCACAAGATAATAAGGTCATATCACAGTACTTCCTTATCTTTTCATGAAATGTCTTGGAAACCTCTGAAGTAGCCTCCACACTTTCCTACTTTCCGAGATACAGAAGACCAAGAGCAAGCAGTAGAAGCCTAGTGAGAGGCTCCCCTAGTTCAGCCTCGCTACGATCCATCAAGGCAAGAATAATATACTGAGCGACATCTTCGCTATACGAACCCATAATTGCTCCAATGCGGACAATTGAATCTTCTTTATTTACATAGTCAGAAAGAAGCGCCATTGCGGGATCAAATTCGTGTTTGACACTTGAATTGACAATCCCAACACCTAATAATGCACCAGAAATGACATGGGGGTCATCGCTGTGGAAATACCTATCGAGTTGTGAAAGCCCATTGTCCACATCCCATGACAAAATCATACCCAGACTTGCTGCCGCACTAGCCTTGCCATGTTCCTTATTCTTAAATAACCAGCTTTCTGTAGTGCCACCACTTGAAGCGTCTGAAGGAATCATCAAATTATCATGACCAAAACCAGCATTGACAAATGCATTCACAAATGTCGCAGCTAAATTCTGCCTGGTCGAATCAAAACTTGCACCAGCACTAGCCCCGCCGTCAATTAAATGCGTCTTGCTTCAGGAGACTTCGCTTCCATAACATCAATGTCACGAGCAAGGTTAAGATAACCTTCACTTAATTTCATATTGTTCATTATTTCCTGACACGACTCCCTTTTATCATCATCGGAAACCATATTCTCATCCATCACAAAGTGAACACCATGTCGAGCAAGAATATAACAAAATTGCTTTTTGTGTTGAAGATCATTACAAATTGTAAACAACTGCTTCACATACCTCAAATTATCCAGGCGGATTGCAACCCAAAGATCTAAAGTGTACGCACTGAATTGGAGATAAATAGAATACGCCATATCTAGAACCAACTGATCATCAGGTGTTGGTAGCTGAACGGCCAGAGCAGTAAGGTACATGCATGTCCTTTTGTAATTCGCAGCGTCAACATGATCAACTAACAAATCAAGGTCCCCAACCTCCATCAAAAGATCAACTGCATCAGTCTCGGCATTGTGTGTCATATTGAATGCAACATTTTGTTGCACAAGTTCCATCAAATCTTCCGTGGGCACATCTTGATTTTGCTGAAATCGCGTCTTATATTCTTGTGAGATTTATCCGGGAAGGTTACGGACATAGTCATGACTCCAGGAACAAACATCTCCCAGTGAACCCAACAATCTATATCTGAGGCTCTCCCGGTTTCCTTCGGCAGACATGGTCATAGCCAAAACTGATAGTATATCAACAAGATATTTCTTAAGTCCTAAAACTCCTCTAATTTTTGCAAAATAAGTTTTTAGGGTTCCGTAATGTGGCCGGAGAAATTTGAGTGGTTTTGGCACAGAAGTCATTGAGCTAGTTGAATTCTGAATCTCATGGCGCATACTTTCTAATGCTTGTTTTCGCACCCAGTGCTCGGATCTTGAACCCTCTCAACATACAGCTCCAATTGTTGCTTAAGAGCCAGATCTTCATCTGACAATTAGTCTTCGTTAGATTTCTTTTCCACCTTCATCTTCTTTGGATCTTTCGACGGTATTGTCATCTTCAAACCTCTCTATCTTTAAAGGAGAACAAAACAAAGTAATTATAACAAAACCTTTGGCGCAATATTTATATGTGTTTTTGCCTTCTAGGGCAAGAAAGAGAAAGTCCAATAACGGCTCGTATTTGGAAATCAGTTTCCTAAAATAAGTCGGCCTCCCGATCTAGTAAAGGTTTCTCTCCTTACTTTTTTCCATAAAAAGCACTATAATGGCCTATATAAGGGGATTTAATAGTATAGGGTGTTTATACCTATATATTCTTTATACCTGCAATACCAATGAAGAATTGTAGTTTAGGGTGTTTAGTCTTCTTTGTAGGGTTATTCATTATATTCTCCACACCAGCTATAGGTTATGAAACTTATGATGACTGGTTCCCAGAGTGTACTATAGAAAAATTCTACGTTCCTTCTCTCAATAAAGCCTCTAATGATGCAACTAATAAATTATGGGTATCGAGACGGATCATAAATTAGAGAAAACAAAATCAAAGATGAAATTAGAAGACATAGATTAGAGTGGTTCAACACTTATGCCTACATCCACTATGAAACCCCGTAGGGTGAATTGGATTGATCTCCAGGCTTACTGGGATGATTTACATTTACATTGAACCCTCTTATTTATAGTGATAAGAGATAAAGAGATAACCTATTGACTAACTATAATTAGAAACATGACTTGGTCTTCTCCAGGCTCTGACTCATTCTACACACTTATCTTGATTAGAGTCCTAGTTAGAAACATGACTTGGTCTTCTCTTCACTCAGGTCTTCTCTTCATGCACGATAACTTTGGAGTCTCACACATGTACAATATCCCAATACCCCCATCAAGTTGGACACGGAGTTTTTGAAGTGTTCAACTTGAACCTTGATTATCGGCCACGGTCACTTGATCTTCCGCACTTGAATAAACGAAAGCAGCAGCATACCAATTGTAGATGGTTCGTTGAGTGTAGATGGTTCGATGAGAATTGGCTTGATTTTCCAATAGGCTTGGTTTGTTAATTACTAACCAATGCAAGACATGATAGTCCAACCAACAACTTGGAATGAATGATGGTTGTCTTGAAATACAAATCATATAAATGATATGATAAGTTTTCTAGCACATCATAGAATTGATGAAAGGTATGGAAAATTCTTCCACAAACCTGCTACAAGAATTGGAAGTTGATGATTTAGTAGTTAAACTAATATAACTAGTAACTAGTTAAGATGAGAAAATTGATTTGAGTATGATCATATAACTCTGATCATCACGATGCAAATCCAATAAATAAGGAAAACAACTTCAAGATGCAAATCCAATCAATATTGACATCAACAAGAATAATATGTAATTGTAATATGTATTGCAAGTGTAAAATAATATATATTAGAGTTCAAAGATAAACTATTCAGTGAATGATGAACAAAATAGTTAAGAGAACTACAGAGAGAGTTGTTTAATGATAGAGAGAGATCAAATTTCACCCCCAAAACATTTTGAGTCAAGGTAATACACCTTTGACGAACACTAAAGATGTGCACACTGAATGGTGGTAAAAAGACTAAAGAGCTGAGACATGATAACACGAACATCTTTCATGAATAATAAAGATGCAAGGTTGATATTGTTGGTAGTAAAATGATCAACTAATTATGTGAGGAATATTGGCTCATATAATCAGATAAGGACATGAATAAAAGATCTTGGATAATGATCCGAATATAGATATATTAGATCATTAAAAAGAGTTTTCATGACTGAAAACTGATTCCGAAAGATTTTGAGAAAACCCGTGATAAATTGGTTGTGATTTAATGAATAAACCCTTTATAGTTTACAGACACCTCCATATAATAACAAATATGCCATCCGTTTGATTAAGAGAATGACTGATTTGAAAATAATCAGTTTGACAATGATCTTGAGAACAACAAATTAGTTTGAGAAAATAACAAAGATAATTGTTGTACAATAACGGAGAGAAGATTGAAGATACTCATCCGTGATAGAACTAAAAATATTTCAGTGATGATGAAGATTATGGAAAGGATCTTATATGCAAAATCGTGAATACTATACAACTCTTCACCAGTGATTTTGAGGAAAACCCATTGTGAACGGATTGTGATAAATAAATCCCTAATATATGGGACAAGAGCAGGAAAGAAAACAACTTCTGACCCGTAACAAATATAGCAGTTGACAAAAGATGGGAAACACATTCTTTTGCTTAGAAAGATAAATTTTTTTTGTGTGTGATATAAGCCGACTGTTGACGGAGCAAGTGAATAAATATCACAAAAAAAAAATTAAGAAGAGTTTTTCGAAGATAACTATGATGGAAAACTTAAAATAAATAATCATCAATTGAGAAAAATATAGATAACTATTGAAGTTTAATCCGAACAAAATCGGTGAACATGATAACAATCAAAATAGAAAGCGAAAGCAATTGAGCGGATCTCCCAGCTCTGATACCATAATAAATTATGGGTATCGAGACGGATCATCGATTAGAGAAAACTAAATCAAAGATGAAATTAGAAGACATAGATTGGAGTGGCTCGGCACTTATGCCTACATCCACTATGAAACCCCGTAGGGTGAATTGGATTGATCTCCAGGCTTATTGGATGATTTACATTTACATTGAAACCTCTAATTTAAAGTGATAAGAGATAATGATATAACCTATTGACTAACTATAATTAGATTGCAAAATATCTTAAAGCTCTGACTCATTCTACACACTTATCTTGATTAGAGTCCCTTGTTAGTTAGAAACATGACTTGGTCCTCTCTTCACCCGGGTCTTCTCTTCATGCACGATAACTTTAGAGTCCCACACATGTACAATATTCCAATAGCAACTAACCAGGAAATCAATACAACTGTATCGTTGAATCTCAGACTCATACCTCTTAATGTGTTCCGACTTGATTATTTCAAACGTAACTATGATACTTTATGCATGACTCTTTATCATTATTTCCACAATGGTAGTACCACTACTATTGATAATTCAGACATTCAAATAAGTTTACCCATTGGGAATATCCATATGGACTAGACAATTGGATTACTACGAACCAGTGCATCATCTTGTTAAGACTTTTGGGGTTTCTGGGAGGAAGCTAAGATGGCAGTTTCTAATGGTAGCAATATGACGTTTAGAGTTGAATTAGCTTTATTAGATAACGAGACATATAAAGTCAAGTTGGGTGCTAATGTTATTGTCAATGATCAAGGAAAATCAGCCCGTAAACGCTACGAGCTAACTTCAGATTCTAGGCCTATTAATAACCCATAGGGCGTTTTTGTTCCTGCTTTGTCAGTTTTGGGTTTGATTTTGTAAAGCATGGATCTGATGGTTTTTGAGTGCATTCCTCCTTGCATTTTTATTTAGTGTTTCCGAATTGTGTAATTCATTGTCATTAGTTGAATTGAAACATATTTTAGAGTATATATATATGCTCCATGATGTTCTTCAATCAAAAGTAGATTTTCATGTCAAACACAGTATTGTCAGAAGATTATATGTACTCAGGGTTGTTGACTGTTAATCTACTTAATTTTCCCTTTTTTAATCTAATTGATTCTAGTGCTTACTGTGATGGTAATAAAACTCCAAGTGAACAAGTTTTGGTAGTGCACCGACCTACACACAATCAACCAAACACGTTTAGACAACTGCTGATGGTGGATTTTAGCTTAAGGTTAAAATCGTAAAACACCAAACCCTAACACACAGTGATGTCACCACATTTAAAGTAACAAGCATTTACTAGGCACATTTACTGAAACCTTTAATGTGTCCCTAAATAATTACCGGGGTATCTTTTTCAAATTAGGGTTATGACAAGCCAAACCCTAATTCCCACGTGTGCCAATGGCAAATCATGCCAGCCACACCGACCCCGCCAAGGCATGCCAACCATGATAGTCGCACCTCTGTGCCAATCGCAAATCATACTAGCCACACCGACCGCGCCAAAGCATGCCAACCATGCTAGCCGCACCTCTGTGCCAATGACAAATCATGCCAGCCACACAGACCGCGCCAAAGCATGCCAACCATGCTAGATGCACCTCTGTGCCAATGGAAAATCATGCAAGCCACACTTACTGAGCCATGCCAAACGCACCTCGCCTTGGCCCCATGCAGCGCCACCATACTGGCCTTCACTACGCGGCCATCAAAACGAAGGTGTGCAATAATCAACGGTTGCCCTTCATTCCCAAGAGCAAATCCTGGCCGTCTAAAGTTACCAAACGACCTTTGCCCCAAAACCCTAGCTTGGTCACGCACCTAGCCCAAGATAGTCACGCCATGCGCCCATGGAAAAACCTTGGCCCCACATGCCAAGCCAAAACAGCACCTAGCCCAAGCTAGTCACGCCATGCGCCTATGGCAAACCCCTGGCCCCACATGTCAAGCCAAAACCGCACCTAGCCCAAGCCATTCACGCCATGCGCCTATGGAAAGCCCTTGGCCCCACAAGCCAAGCCAAAACCGCGCCTAGCCCAAGCTAGTCATGCCATGCGCCTATGGCAAACCCTTGGCCCCACATGCAAAGCCAAAACCGCACCTAGCCAAAGATAGCCACGCCCAAGGAGAACCCTTGGCCCCACATGCCAAGCCAAACCAAACCTAGCCAAGCTAGCCGCGCCATGCCAAACGCACTTTGCCTTGGCCCTAGCCATGCTAGTCACATCATGCCAAGCCAAACTCCCTTGCCTTGGTCCTAGCCACGCCATACGCCCATGGAAAACCCTTGGCCCTACATGCCAATCCAAACAAAACCTATCCGAGCTAGCCGCGCCATGCAAAACGCACTTTGCCTTGGCCCTAGCCATGCTAGTCACATCATTCCAAGCCAAACTCCCTTGCCTTGGCCTTATCCACGCCATACGCCCAAGGAGAACCCTTGGCCCCACATGCCAAGCCAATCCAAACCTAGCCAAGCTTGCCGCGCCATGCCAAACGCACTTTGCCTTGGCTCTAGCCATGCTAGTCACATCATGCCAAGCCAAACGCCCTTGCCTTGGCCCTAGCCATGCCATACGCCCATGGGAAACCATTGGCTCTACATGCCAAGCCAAGCCAAACCTAGCCAAGCTAGCCGCGCCATGCCAAACGCACTTTGCCTTGGCCCTAGCCATGCTAGTCACATCATGCCAAGCCAAACGCCCTTGCCTTGGCCCTAGCCATGCCATACGCCCATGGCAAACCCTTGGCCCTACATGTCAAGCCAAACCAAACCTAGCCAAGCTAGCCGCACCATGCCATACGCACTTTTCCTTGGCCCTAGCCATGTTAGTCACATCATGCCAAGCCAAACGCCATTTCCTTGGCCCTAGCCACGCCATACGCCCATGGAAAACCCTTGGCCCCACACGCCAAGCCTAACCACACCCTAGTCGCGCCACCTTGTTGGCCTTCCCTATGCGTCCACCAAAACGAAGGCGTGCAACAATCAACAGTTGCCTTTCAAACCCAGGAGCAAATCCTAGCCATCCAAGGTTACCAGACGACATATGGTAACCTTTGGCCCGAAAAACTAAGTTTGGCCACACCAAACCTTGACATGACAACGACATGCCAACCTAGCCGCGCCACCACGTTGGCCCTCACTACGCGGCTACCAAAACGAAGGCGTGTAACAATCAACGGTTGCCCTTCAATCCCAGGAGCAAATCCTAGCCATCCAAGGTTACCAGACGTCGACACATGGTAACCTTTGGCCCAAAAACCTAAGTTTGGCCACGCCAAACCTTGCCATGCCAACGACATGCCAACCTAGCCACGCCACCACGTTGGCCCTCACTACGCAGGTACCAAAACGAAGGCGTGCAACGATCAACGATTGCCCCTCCTCTCAAGATGCAAAATCTCGACCGTCGAAGGTTACCAGGCTGGCAAGTTTCCCAAGATTGACTTGCCAAGCCACAACAACGTGCTACATATTTTCCAAAACATTCGAGACATCAACACAAACTGGGGGATCCTCTTTGGGTATTGGTTTGGCGGTCTACAGCGTGCAGCGTACACTACGCCCGTCATAAGGAAGTGTCATAAGGGTGAGGCGGTTAGTAAATACGGGAAGTTATGTGAAACGTTCATGGGACATAAATCACATGCGTTAACAACTTTATGGGACATCAATCCCATAAGGTTAGCAGTTTCATGAAAACCAGTTTCATGCATTAACCACTTTATGGAACATCAATTCCATGCATACGGTTATCACCTACTCCCATTTACTTCCCCACTCCTTAATGAGACCAGGGTACGTTTTTACTCCGACTTGTATAAATAGGTCTTACCTATTTCCATTGGACAACAAGTTCATACGGGAGATATAACACTCAGAAATATTTACTTGCTAGCTCACCTTGTTATCTCTCTCACTTTTCGGATAACAAGTCGTAGTAACCCAACTACTCTTCCACAATCAACTATTCTGGTCTCACCACTTTCCTTGCTTCCCTCCCCAAATCCAACCCATTCTCCTCCACTTTATGACCGAAGCAAGTCTGGAACGGCCATTTCTTGGTTTAGTCCGGACTTGTATAGATTGATCTTTCAAATCTAAAGTACTCCCTTGCAGTACATTGTTTAGGGTTTAAATTGTTTCTCACCTGCGCACCCGCAATTACCGAAATCAGCATAAACTATTTTCACCTACAAACAACAACACTGCAGTTACGTCTAATATTTAAAACAGTGCATTCCCCCTCTCCAAGATTAGATTTTATTTTATTTTTATTTAAACAATGATTGGGTAAATAAAAAGAGTAGGTGAGTTATTCTAATGAAGTGTTATTTTTAGGGTTTAAATCTAATGGTGGCAATATGACATTTAGAGTTGAATTAGCTTCAGTAAATAACAAGACATATAAAGTTAAGTTGGGTGCTAATGATACTGTCAATGACCAAGGAAAATCAGTCCGTAAACGCTACGAGCTAACTTCAGATTCTAGGCGTATTAATAACCTATGTAGAGTTTTTGTTCTTGCTTTATCTGTTTTGGTTTTGATTTTGTAAAACATTGTTCTTGATTTATCAGTTTTGGGTTTGATTTTATAAAGCATGTGTAGGGGTTAAATATCGCTCCTACAAGTATCATGCAAAGTAGTGACTTCATAAAGGAGCGAACACATATCACACATGTACAAATCCCTAATGACGTAATCGATGACGTCACCAAGTCACGAGTAAAGTGTGAGTATCGTGCGAAGAACAGGGATATGTGCGAGAAGACTCTGTATGAGGGTGCGAGCACACCGCATGCCAGATCCGAAAATAGGGGATTCATTAGCTATCCTGCACTATGTAAAACTCCTATATAAAGGTGTAGGAGCAATCATAAAAGGACTAGCCATCCTTGTGGTAAGGTAGAGATCTTTTTGAGAGTTGAGGTAGAACTTTAGGAGAGACAAAGTTATTTGTTCTTCAAGTTAGAGTTTTATATATCATCTTTGTATTGATTTCCAAACTTAATAAAAAATTTAAGTGTTCTTCATAACGATTTCATAGTTTGTTAGATAGATCTCTTAAGGGGTGTGGTAGTAGGATTTTCTACTACTACATTTTGGCGTTAGAAAACCATATGGGAATGGAATTGTGCATGTTTGTGAAAAATTATTAAGTTGATTCTTTCCAAAAAATTTCTGGTTATTTTTGTTTTGGCAAAAGAGTTTGATTGCTTTCTAAAGAATTTCAGCAATAGGAGTAGTTCATTTGAAGTAAAGTTTTCATTTAAAAAGAAAGTTTCCGTGAAAGATTTTAATTGTTTTCTCGGAATTTCAACGATTGAATACGCTCATTTAAAGCGAAGATTTCATTTGGGTAGGAAGTTTCATAAGATAAACCATTGAAATTATAAGTTTTATTTTGAAAAGTTTTTCAGATATGAAGGGAAGTTTTAAAGGGAAAAGCATTTTTTATTCAAAAATAAACTAACACAAACTGTTTATATATAAGAAGAAGAAGAAGAAGAAGAAGAACAAGAACAAGAAGGTATACAAGACAGACGATGAGAAAATCCAAAGGAGCGATAAAGATTATCGGAGTAAGAGAAGGGACTAACCACTTACGGTGTAATATGATAACAAAGTCAGCTATAGATGTCAAAGACTTCCAGGAAGGACTCACAGGACAGATCCACAAACGTGATTACGAAGGAAGGAAGATCTCGACTGTCGAAAAGATATCACCCTTACACGAATGGCAGAAACAGAAGATCACAAGTCAACCACTGGTTATTTCATATCATAAGTCAAATATGCATCTGAAATTCTACAGCGTGCAGGGCTGTCTGACAATAAGGTAACTGACACACCTCTTGAATTGAATGTAAAATATAATCCTACAGATGGGACTCTATTGTTTAATCCAACATTGTATCTTCAAATAGTAGGGAGTCTAAATTACTTGACCATTATAAGACCAGACATAAGTCATGCAATTCACATAGTCAGTCAATTTATGTCTGCTCCAAGGTCCACTCATTATGCAGTTGTTCTCAGAATTCTAAGATATATCAAGGGGTCTCTTCATCAAGGTTTTTATTTCTCATCCAAGTCTGATCTTACTCTTCAAGCTTACTCAGATTCCGATTGACAGGCTACTGTGTGTTCTTGGGAGACTCGTTGATTTCATGGAGAAGTAAGAAGCAAAGTGTGTTTTTTCGTTCAAGTGGTGAAGCAGAGTATAGAGATATTGCTCACACCACATCTGAACTCATTTGGTTACAGTGGTTTCTTTGTGATATGAGAGTTTAAATTTCTGCCCCTACACCACTGTATTGTGATAACAAGGCTGCTATTCAAATTACACACAATGATGTCTTCCATTAACATACAAAACACATCGAGATAGATTGTCATTTTACTCGTCATCATTTTAAGAAAGGTACAATCTCTCTTCCGCATGTCAAATCAGAATTTCAAGTGGCTGATCTTTTCACCAAGACTCACTTAGCAGCTTGTCTTCGATTCTTAATTTCCAGACTCAAGATGTGTACTCCACCACCTTGAGTCTTGGGTTGTTAAGATATAGTCAAGATATTATATATCTTGACATTATTGTGTTGTTATTTGGTTATAACTGCATATATATTCTTGATGTATATATCCTATTGTTAGGTGTATCTTTTATTTGCCTTATCTAGTTGTGTAAAGTTGTATAAATCAGGCCTTTTGCCTATCAATGAATACACAGAGAATTATTCTCACAACTACGTTAGAATATCTATGCTTACAGGTGCACACAGTACGATTCGGCTCGGTTCCTGCCCAGGCCGAAAACCTGTACCTCCATAGGCTCGGTTCCAAAATTTTGGACTGGTACCTGTACCTTGTACCTCGGTTCCGGTACCATTCGGTACACGTACGGTACCAGGTACGGTTCCGGTACCAATCGGTACTTTTCCAGACATATATTTCTGCAATCTAAGTACATGTTTTACCTATTTTTCAATATATTAAGCAATATCTCAATCAAAGAACAAAGTAACAACTAATAAGTAGCAATAATACTAGCAAACCAATGTTACAAACAACCAAAGTCTTGAAAATCTAAAAAAGGAACAAGTAGCAGTAGGAAGTAGCACACAAACACACACACTAAGTCTTGAAAATCTAAAAAAAGAACAAGTAGCAGTAGCACACAAACACACACACTAAGTCTTGACTGGACAGTGGTGGCAATGACAAATATAAAGCCTTGAATCTTGATCTTCTAATCTATGATAGCAGCACTTGTGGTGGCATTATTGTTGATAGGACCAAGTAACGCTGCAAAAACAAGTAATAGCAGTTAGTAACTATTAGTCTATATCTATTACTGCCAAACACAAGTAATAATGTAATATGTATATCAGTATATGTTTGTATGTTACCTTCTTCAAGTTCAACATTGTCCTCTGGTATGTAATCAGATAGAAGATCAAGTTGTATTGGCTTCCTTAGCCAGCTTTGTGTGCAAAGCAATGCCTCAACTGTCCTTGTAGATAAAGAGCTACTACAAGGACTTAAAACACGTTTTCCTGTGCTAAAAGCATATTCAGAGGCAACAGACGACACATGAATGGCTAGTATATCCTTAGCCATATGTGCAAGTATCTTATACTTGTTATTGTTGGTCTTCCACCAACCCAACAAGTCAAACTCATCTTCATAATCTTCTCCTTCACCTTCTTCATACTTGTCAATTAACTATTAATCCAACTATGTTTTTCCCACATCAACAACACTTGGGCTGCTCTTGAACCTCTTACTCCTTGACATCAACTCTTTCATACGACTTGGCCCTGCCCCTGGTTTACTTACCACTGCTCGTCCCTGAATAGAAGTACTAACTGCTCCTCATGAACTGAATACACATCTTTATATTCTTCAAATAGAATCTTAAAATCTAATAACACACTCTTCATAACATATTCAACCTCAGAAGACTGCTTCCCATATAAGCACTCTAGAGCAAATACAAGTCCTTTTTCTTTCTCTTTAGGATCCAACAACATGGCAAAAAAGGTGGTAGAGTTCATCTTTTCATAATCACCCCAATATTTCTTATACTTCTTAAACATTTTTCCAACCATAGTAGCAATAAAAGGATATCCATCTACATTATCTCTAAACTCAACTAGTTGTTCATAAATGATAACTAATTTCCATAAGAAAGTGTGTGTTGTTACCTTAGTTGAGGCTGAAAATGCAACAGTGGCATCAAAGAATACCTTCAAACATTTGACAAGGCCTCTGGCAAAGACCCAATCCTCTTGACATGGAGAAGGTTTCCTCACTATTACCTTCTTCTTCTTCTTCTTCTTCTTCTTCTTCTCTTGTGCCTTTTTCTTTCCCTTCAAAACAACTTTTTCTTCTTCTTGTTCTTCTTCACTAAATTCTTCTTCTTCTTCACCAACAGTAACATCAATATCAAAATCATTAACATTGGGTAAATATTTCTCATTCTCTTTAGTAGGGAAGAAAAACAACTTCATATATTCCCTATTATACCTTTCTAACCTATTGAAAGCTCTTTCAAACACTAGTGCAGCCTCTAGCATCAAGAATGTGCTGTTCCATCTAGTCTTAACATCTAAAATCAATGCTATCTTAGACTATATTCCAACTAATTTTGCATAATGTCTAAGCTTAGCCAACCTAGCTGGAGAACCCTTTATATACTTGACAACTGACCTTATTCTTGCAATTGATTTGTTGTAGACCCTTACAGCATCTTTTACAACAAGTGTAAGCACATGATCTGCACACCTTACCTGAAAAGATGTAGATTCATACAAGTATTAGATTTTTGTTCAAAGTAATAACTAATAAACACAACTCTAACTAGAAAGTTATAAAAAAAAAAAAAAAAAAAACAAAAACATATACATACACTTACATGCAAGTACTTAGCTCTCTCTTCTGCCCTTGTCATTGAAACAATACTAGTGGTCAAATAATCCATTGCTAACTTGTTGGACTAGCATTATCCAAAGTGACAAAAAAACATCTTTAAGCCCCCAATCCATGGTTTTTAAAAGCGTACGCTTCATGCTTCGCTCCGAAAATTCCCAAAACGCTTCGAGTCGTAGCGGTGTAGCGAATCTTCACTGATGCGGCAGATTCCCCAATAAGATACGCTTCACAGCATTTCCCGCCCTAGTTTTGAATTTTCCCGCCTAAAACTTTTAAGAAAAATAAATAACTTCTGAGGGATTCGAACCCCACATCTGTTGCACAATTTTAATGAACTAAACCACTGAGCCATGGTTAGTTTGTTGACATTAATTGGACTTATGTTTATTTTATCCAAATATTATCTTCTTAAATTTACATTTTATGCCTACCTAAGGACAACTAATATTATTTATAGACTCTTCAAACATCAACCATGAAACGACGCTTCACGCTTCAGCATACGCTTCGCTTCTTAAAAATGAAAAACGCTTCACGTTTCGCTTCGCGCTTTAAGAACCTTGCCCCAATCCGAAAATCACTTCTCCAACATCTCACCAATATCAGTTCCTTTGTGACCACTAACCTCACAAAACATAATAATTCTCTTTTCTAACTTCCAAAGTCTTTGATCAATAAAGTGAATCATGCTAGATGTAGTTGAAATTATTTGACGAAGTCCATGTGTCTGTTGTCAAACTAACCCTCTGCTTGCTTGACTTGAAGTAATCTTTCAACTTCTCTTTCTCAACTACATACATTTCTAATAAACATCTGTAAATAGTCATTCTACCTGGTACAACAAATCTAGGCTCTAAGACATGCATCATTCTCCTAAAACCTTCACCCTCAACTGCTCTAAAGGACATCTCATCAATTATAATAAACTCAAAAACTTCCCTTTTACATTTCTCTTGACTGAAAATAGTAGAGACTAACTGACCTTCATCCTCACCCAGTGCTGCAGGTTTTAATGTAAGAGTTTGTTGTCCTTTTGGCTTTGGCTTGTTAGGATTCTGCTTGCATCTGTTAAAGTGCTTCAATATTCCACTTGTACCATTCCTTCCTGTATGATCCTTTATTATCTTCTTACAGTAATTACATTCAGCTTATTGAACATTCTTCCTAGTGAAATGATTCCATATGTCAGAATTTATCTTGACACCAATTTGAGTAGAAGTAGCTTATACATCTATTGCTGCTGGCTCTGATGCTCCATCTGTTGGTTGGATAGAGGATCCAACAACTGTATCTGTAGCAGTGGTAGGTATAGGAGTAGCTGTTCCATGAGCTTGACTTGATGCATTCATGCTTGATCACTGAGAAATCAAATTTAAGTGCTGAAAAATTAAATAAGAACTGAAATTAAACTGAAATTAAATAAGAACTGAACTGTAAAATTAAATAAGAAACTTGATGCATCCATGCATTGATACATTCATACTTATAAAATGAAGAATAAATAAGAACTGAAAATAAAACCTCAAAGGAAATAAGAAACAAGAACTAAAAATAAAAGTGAATTCATAGAAATAGAATCATTCATATAAAAGTTCATAAATATTAAAGACATTGTTCATAAACATTAAAGACATCAAAGTTCAAAGCATTAAGCATAATTGCATAAGTTCTAACTTCTAAGCATTAATTATGTGAGCTCTGTTATGATTTGGATTTTGGGTGCATCTCTTAAAGTGCTTCCACAAGGCAGAAGTTCCATTTTTGGAGATGTTAGCTCTATAAGTCCTTCCACAATAATTGCAAGTGGCTTCTTCAACATTTCTCCTAGTGAAATGGCGCCATATTATTTTCCGAACCCTAGCTGGAATTGATGCATCCATCACTGACAAACAATTCCATATAACCTCAGTAAACTACACAGTGCCAAACTAGTAAACTACACACATGAGTGACATGACACAACACAACAAAAAAGTAAAATGCTAACCTCAGTAAGAGCAACTATCTTTCCTGTCCTGTCTCTAGTCCAATAACATATTTCAGAAACTAATCAAGATTACCTGCAACAATACACTTGATCAAGTCAGATTAACAAATCAAGATTATCTACAACTTAAGAACTCATACAACAATACACTTGATCAACTAATCCAGATTATCTACAACTTAAGAACTCGTACAAGTCCATCAAAATGTAAAAATTTCAAAATCAACAAGAAAAGAATTAAGCAACAATTAACCCATCAATCTAAGTTGTAAAAGAAATCAGAACAAATTGATTAACAACAATTACTAAGCAACAATTACTAACAGTCTAACACCCTAATTTCATTAACAAAAAGAAAAAGAATGACTCAAATTGATAATTCTAATAAACCCATTTCTCAAATTGTTCCAATCCACAACATTGCATGGCTACAACTTTATTACTAAAACAACACCTTTACCATTCAAAGATTAGCACTAGACAGTGAATTAGGAACAACATATTACATAATCCAAAACAATAACACCATCCAACAAATCTCTAACCTTTTCCTTCTCTTTCTCCACTCCCTTAGATAATCTGATTGATACTTAATCCAGTTTAGTTCCTTTGTTTTCCCTTTGTCTTACCCTGTGAAAGTGAAACCCTAAAATAATCAGACATAGCTTTCAAGATCATACAGATCAGACAGATTCATTTGGAATGATTAATTCATCCCAACAAAAACAAATTAAGAAAAAATCAGATGCAAAGTAGAAGAAACATTAACCTAAATTGGAAAAAAAAAATCAAAATCTGCAACATCTGATTACATCTTAGTAAGAATAAAGACATAAACCAATAAAAACTACTAGCGAATAATCGAACAAAGTTTACAATTTATCAATCAACGAGACATAGGAGTAATCCAACGTAGTTCTTCACTGCTTCTCCTTCTCAGAGACAGAGGAGACGGGAGGAAAAAAAAAACGAAATTGAAAAGAGAAACCCTAGCCCTATAATGTTTGCTTATATACCACCCTTTAATCCAACGACTATTACTGATTTATCATCCCTAAATCTAAAGGCTACTACTACTCGGTACAGACGGTACGGTTCGGCACGGGACTAGGTGAGGACCGTGTACCTGTACCTCCCTAGCCCCGGTTCCTATTTTTTGGACCGGTACCTGTACCCCGTTCCTCGGTTCGGTACAAAACCAGGTACGGTTCCACCGGTTCCGGGACGGTCCGTCAGTCCGACTCGGTTCCTGTGCACCCTTATCTATGCTCATGTTTATCAGATTCAAAGACTCATAATTTTGTAAAATAAGTATTACAGTGAAGTAAATGCTCACGAGCTCTAGTCGTGATCTACCAAAAATATATATTTTGTTTCTACTTGGTACTTATCAGAAAAAGGATCTACATTTTTTAACTTTTTCTTCCATTTCGTGTGCACCAAATTGAACTAAGCACTCCCACTTGATCATGATCTACTAGGAAGATAATGCTAAACTTAAAAGTCTATATCATCCAACAAGCAACGTCTAGGAGAGTAAGAACCGCTCAGAATGATAAGGAGAAAGTGTGAGTAAACTCTTTTCTATATGTCGAAAGGCTCGTACGAAGGACACAAGAAATAACACTTCTGTAGATTGCAAATCGGGCTACGATGGAACACCTAGTATTTCAGGTGAGGATTAATATGGTATGGTGCTTTTCAAGAGCAATGTGTGCATATTTCAACTATTTTCAGGAATGTTGCCGATAGAAATTTAACTAACTATAGATGATATCAACTTTCAAATATAAATCCAAAGTTAATTCAATCCTGTATAACAAGTCAGGCTACTAAGTTGATAACTGTGTCCAACTAGCCAACTTAACTACTTGTTCTTCAATTTGCCGGCCGGTGTGAACTTCAATTAAAAGATTAGCCCAAAAGGGAGCATCTTTAGCTCATCCATATCGGAAGTTGGAACTTTCCCCAAATCAAACTGATCAGGATGAGAATATAGTGCATATCATAAAGGTAAACTCTGAAGAAAACCTAAAACAAGTGATCACTTTGAAAAACTTCAGTTCCAAAAATAATATATTATATTTTTCGAGCACAGTACATGATTTTTCTATTATCTTTATAAGACATCAAAATCAAAATAAAAACAATTTTTTTTTGTTTACT
>JAJJWW010004475.1:0-15635 GCA_023531295.1 Papaver armeniacum
TCTCTTTTTGTAACATCTTGTTGATGGTGGACTTTCGTTTAAGGTTAAATTTGTAAATAACCGGAAAGCTCATACGCTGACATCTTGTAAAGATAAAGCCATTTATAAGTGACGGATACTCCTCACTTAATTCACCAAGAATGGAGCATGTAGCAACAATCCCATTCTCGTGAATACACGAAATTCCTATAGGTTGGAGCATGTAGCAACAATCCCTTCCTATGAATTTCATATCAACCTTGTATTTCCAGTACTCATTATCAGTGTGGCATGACGACTGAGTGTTATACTAGCCTGATTGAGCCCCTCTCGGTGTGTTATACTAGCCCGATTGAGCATCCGGCACTGACCATATCAGTCCGGATATGATCCGATCGCGAGTCATCCAACTCCACAAGCATGATTGGATGACCCCGGATCAATTCCATCACCGTATGGAATACACCGGCCGACCCCGCATGGTCGACTATTGGCCTTTGCTTGCCAAGAAACCGTCCATACCAAGCATTATGGACGGAAAACCTAAAATTAGGGTTTGCGGCATATTACATGTGCCAAAAACGGTCTCAACCATCCATCTTCGCAGGTATAGATGGAGGGTGTAGATGTAGACTCAAAGGGCCGGGAGCATGTCGACACAATCACCATGTGACCGCTACACACTTGACCAATCGGTCAAAACCAACCATGATTGGTTACAACACATTCGCCCGCCCCGAAAGAGCATGGTCGCACGGCTTTGCAAGCCAAAATTAGGTTCAAGCCATCACGCGCGTCCATCTTCTCCGGCACGGAATGGAGGGTCATGAGATCAAATCGAGCAGGTGTCCGGTCATACCAAAGACGACCACCGTGGGCCCATCTACCCCCTCATGTAATCGGCCAAGGCATATCATGCCTGGCTAATCCAAACGCCCGCCCAAACATGCGTGGTTACACTTCCCAAATTGCAAATTGATCTCGGACCGCTCAACTTCAAGGACGACCGAGTGGCTTAGATCACGCCATGGGATAGTCGGGTATAGGCGTGAACATCACTCTACCATCTTCACGTCGAAAATAATGCCAAGACTAAGACCAAGTTAGGTGGGTCTTGGAAAATGTTAAGAAAAGAGTGTGGCGCGCATGACTTCTTGCGGTATCAAACTTCTATCGCAAAATCAATCTGACCACTCCTCTTTGACGGCCAAATTGAGTGGCCCGCATCGCGCTTTCATGAGGGAACGGAATACATGCACCTACACCATCATGCCGTCAACACGCATGTATGGCGGTCCTCTTCCAAATCCTTCCCATGCTTGGTTTCGACTAAGCTGAGAGTGATGCTTGCGCACTCTTCAAAAAAACCCTAATATTCATTAACGGTCGCAGATGAGTGTCTCAAGGCTCATCTCATCCGTCCAACTTCACCAGCTTGGTTATACAACCCTGGTCGAGGAGTCAATTGGTCGATGGCGTCATTACCCATCACCTTACACACCACAATGCAGTACACTGCATGAAATACACACGATACTTCACAAGTATCGACTTTCCGAATAACGCTTATTCAATTCAAGATTACATGCTATCTTTCGTGGATCCACGATCCACATTCCAGAGACATCAATCATGTCACAAATCGGGGGATACATATCGGGGTATTCGTCTCAAGCGGTTTATGGCGTTCGGCGGCAACGCGCCATCACAAGAACGTGTTAGGAAGTCATGGACGGGTTAGAGATGAGCAGGGGAAAAGTGGGCAAGACTGGTCGTGTGTTACCGACACACAAATCCACTACTCCATCATTCCACTACCTCCACTTCCCACGAAAACGTGAATGAGGCTCAATGACTTGTATAAATAGGTTCTCGCCCCTATTTCCAACAACAAGGGAATAACGGAGAACAACACAAGTTCAGACGAGACGTAAAGACCAAGTGTTAATACAAATCGTATTCAAACACCCCGAGCTGCTTGCATCAACCGCAAGCCCGCTCATCTTTCTTACAAGTCATAAGCAAGCCAACATCTTCACAATCTCAACACCTTCTTCGCTTCCCTCCCTAAGATCAACCCCATCTCCTTCATTTTGTGATGAAACAAGTCCTGGGAACGACCATTTCTTGGTTTAGGCCGGACTTGCACAGATTGATCTCTCGAATCTACAAGAACTCACCGCGCAGTGCATTTGTTGAAGGTTTAGATTCATTCCTCATCCACACCCCAAATTACCAAATTCTGCAGGAGTAGTTTTCACCCATCAACAATTGGCGACCACAGTGGGAGATTGATCTATCGGTTGCATAAAATTGAATCCTCAATTTTTCAGTTTCCATCTCGCAATGTATCCTAAACTACAAAGGTTCGGATATCATGGGAAGTATAGCTGAATCTTTGGAGGATGTCTTGGCAAATCAGCTGGGTATCACCGGGAGGCAGAAGCGAGACATTTCGCCTTTTGAATGATATAGCGGCACAATTACAAGAAGGGTCGACGGCGTCTACTCAAGGGCAGCACAAGAAATGTCAATCATTAGCCAGAGTCACACCTTTACCGGTGGAGAAGCAAAAAGAGCGCGTAATCGCAGGAGACTCGTGAAAGATGAACAAAGCATGGTCCCGATCGACAATGAAGATCTCGAGGCAACTCCACGGGGAGAAAAGACTTGTCCGGGAGTACTACAAATGTCTGATATGGATAAAGAAAGGGAACCCGCAGCCTATGGAGCCCTGCTAGAAGATTTGTATTTCAAAACTCTTATTGAAGCACGGAAGACTATCCAATCCGCTACGGCCTTCCAACCAATCAAGGAACGCTTGAGGAAGGAGAAATCAATCAGAAATGCCCGAATACGAGAGGATGGGAGTTCCAATTGGCCACTCGGCGGTGACATTACGACACCTTCCACATCCCTCTACCTAGGCAAGCGATCCGCAGAGATATGATGGCACTCACAAGTCTTCCAACTTCATCTCCTGTTCCACATCAAAGCCACGCGAGAGACATTGCAACGCATTACCCAGAAAAGCTAGACTCAAGGTACTTACATTTCCCCTTCCCAATGAAGAAGATTTTGGAGTGTTAGAGACGTGGGTGCGAAATGGAGAGGTGGAGCTACCCGGGTATGGCGTCCGCCTCGATCAAGAAGTAATGGACCCGAGGTAATCGTCATTACCACCGGTTCCTTCATCACCCCACCGGTGAATGCAACGCTAGCGCATTGTTCAGGAGAAGCTTGGTTGAGAGAGATAGCTTGAGAGGATTTTTCTTAGAGAGACTACTCCTGGGTTTGATATAAGTGGGAGGCTTCAAAAGGCAAGTAAGTTTTACTCAACAACTTTACAAGAAAGATAGTTTAGAATTCACTGGGACTTAGCATCCCGCACGTGGAGAAAGAGGCTCAGCCGATCAAACGCCATGTTTGTTTCCATTCGTACCTCCCCCTTTACATAACATTTGCAATTTCATGTAATATGCAATCATTCATGACCAAGATGCAAATCTCATTTAACATAATCTCTTTCAAAAGGGTTGTTCACAAAACTATCTCAAAATAAGCCAATTCAATTACCTATTCATCCAAAACCTAAGTCAAAGAAAATCCTCACTATCACTCAAAAAAAGAAAAGCATATAAGAGAAAACGCTAAAAGTATATAACACGAATACTTCAAGGAAAGTCTTTAAGCAACAACTCATCCTTCGGGCAAGAGAGACTTTCATCCTTTGAAGCACGGCCCCGCTTGACTCCAGCTTCTTTAGACAACCTCTCAACCTCTTCTTCCCGGGCGAGCAACACACCGCGGAAGGGACTTCATCATGTAGTTTCGAGCTCCCGAATCTTGGAGAACCCTTCGAAGAACCAAGGAGCATTGAAGGCATCCGCGCAAACACGTCCACGAGACGGGCACCTCCAATCTTCAATCACCTCTTCAGAAACTGTTCCACCAGTCGTAGCGCTCATCCCCTGGATAAAAACTAAAGCTTCTTGGACGCGGTTGGCCAATGCAAGACGACTTTTGAGCTTCGTGGTGGTAGCAATATGTCCGTGTTTCTCCCATATGTTTGTGTACAACTCAATCGACGGCACGTTGAATCCACCAACCAACGCATGTCTGGATAAGGAGTAGTGAAAGGAGGATCGAACAAAGCCCCAGGCTGCATCACCGGTAATTCACCAACCGCAAGAGCCTTGTCAGTTGCAGGAGGCCTTTCGGAAGGAGTCACCACAATGGCCATATGGACCGAAGCATGTTCAGGAAGAATTTCAAGGGGAGCGCCCCAACATACTGAAGAGTGCCGCCTCTCTTTCACTCTCGGGTGCTAATTTCCATCACACCCGTCAACAAGATCACTAAGGGAAGCGCCTTGTTCCACCGAGCTTTCATCATCTCTCAGTCGTGGTGGAAAAGGAGCGGTTTCTCCGGACTTCTCAGCATGAAGGTCGAGTACCATCGGACTTCTCAGATGAAGATCGGTGTTACCGAGGCTCTGAAGGTCCGTGCCGCCATACTTCTCAAAGATGAAGATCGCATCGGGTCAGGACTTCTCAAGATGAAGACCAAGACGCCAACCTTCGTTTTGAATACGCGCCAACCTTGTGAAGGCATTATTTTTCGAAATTCCCGATTTCAAGCAAGGATCGTTTAAGAATTTACACTGGAGAAATAAAAGAGCCGGAAGAGATTTAAATACCGCATATTGGAGGAATTGAGATTCTGGGACCGCATGCTTGCCTCTTGAGCCTCTCTCCTACTTGGGGACCGCAACTCTCGGCTCGGTCCGTTTGGTGGAAGTAGCTTCAACCGGAAATGCTTCGTCAAGACGTCGAAGATGGTTCACCACGGGTATCTGTCACAACACTCTCCCGAGAATCCCGAAAAACCAACAGTTGCCTCCTCCAAAATTCCTTGTACTTATCGGTCACCACTGGTTTTCTCCCAATATGCCATAAGGGAAGGCTCACCCGCTCTAAGAACACGTCAGCATTAAGACTATTCAGGAGAAATTCCTTTGAAACTACCGGTGGACGGATGAACTAATACCCCGATCAAATCCCATTTGACGAGCAGCCCTGTCAATATTGTACGGAGTCACAAAGAAATTCTTCGTTAAATAGAGACGGGACATATCCTCGGAATGCGAGCTGCGCAGTAAATAATTTCCCCGAGATCTCATGGTCTTGACATCGCACGCAACACAACGCTGTGGATCGTCGGCAAGGTCTTTGGCCGAACGATGGAAGAGTGAATCGGCCCCCATGGACGAAAATCTACGGAAGAAATGTTGTCAAATACCTCCACAAGTTTCGCACCGGCTTTAGGGCGCTTCTTATTCCATCGGAGTATTCTCGAGCCGCCGTACAAGTTAACGAGTGAAGGTGCGGGGAGTAGGAGCATAATCAAGTGTTCCCATAAGAGCGCTTGAAGAAAAGCGAAGTGAACATGCGACTCCACCTTCTTGTACCCGTTAGAAGCATGCATGTCCATTGCTAAAGCGTCCAAATGAGAATACAGTGATCCAAGGAACAATGAGCCCAGAGGAAGAACTTCACCCTTCACTTGACCTTATAGCAATCTTAACAAGCTCACCTCTTATGGTCTTCTTCCCTGAACCATCATCAAATATATCCCTGGATAGCCATAAAGACAGGAACGCAATCACGCTGAGCTCATTTTCCAACTCTTGATTCAGCTCCGGGTCTGCAGGAGACCACTCCGACACCCACCAAGTATAAAAGCATCTCGCATCTTTTTTTCTCCTCCTTGTCCAGACTCTCGAATCCCTCCGCCTTTTGAAGTATAGCATCATAGTTACTTTGTTCCGCATCAGAGAGCTCGTAAGAAAGACTTCCGGCAACAGGCAGGTTCATTAATGCAGCTACACTCTCCAGGGTAATAGTCATTTCTCCCCATCTAGCTATGGCTGTGTGAGTAGAAATGCGCCACCGAGAAATGAAGGTAATCAAACCCGCCATGTCTTTCTTAATTTCAAGAGTGGCAGATGCCATGACCGCATTGAGAATTTGCGCTTTTGGTCAAATTCTCCTTAATGCCCTTATTACTCAACATACGTCTCATCCATCCTTCATAAGAGCCCAGTGGAGTATGGCAAATCTTGAAGTCAATAGGAGAAGGCGGATATTCATTTCTCTGGAGACAAAACCTCATCACAAGTCTTTGAAGAAGAGAATGGGTCGCATCCATGTTTTCCGAATCGGAAAGCAAGACTATCTTATGAGAAGGATGTCTCCTAATGTTTGGAAAAGGCGAGGTGAACAACTCATCATCGATGTTTGGCATATCTTTGAAGTTGTCAACACTTCCTGACTTAGCACCAGCATTATCTCCGGAAGACATATCGACAAGAGTTCTTTTCTTTCTATGCAATGAAATAAAACATGGGAGTTAGAACTCATATGAAAGCGCATGAGAAATGTAGTCACACACAAGAAAGACACAACTCGCATCGGAGCACACAATGGCCGGTCCAAGCATCATTCAAGTCCGGTATTGATCAAGCTTGGGGTATAACTCAAGTTTTCAAGTCTCTGGGATAAATGTCAAGACCTACAAATTTCGATCTCGGTATTGGTTTCAAGTCTGGTACAAATTTCAAGTTCGATGCAAATTTCAGTCAAGCATGTGTGAATAAGACCCACGTTCCGCATACACGGCGGGCCCACATTCATCCGCATGCATCATAACGCGATTTTCTTATTCATGGGAATCGTGTCTACGGAATTCAAGCCAAATGGTGGAGAAAGCTAAGCATGCACATGTCTTACAAAAGGTGTTTACCTAACAAACTAGGGTTTTACCTTTAAAAAAAAAAAAAAAAAAAAAAAAAAGACCGAAACTTACCTTGGACGGGCGGCAACTCCAGGCAACGGACGGCGGCGGTTTCCAGCAACAATTCCTACAGCAGCAACAACAACGTTCGACGGCGGCAAAGAAGGTTGCGGACGAGAGCAACAAATAAAAAAAAAAATTCCGTGAAGAAAAGAAAGGAGTCTTGGTCTCTTTTATAGAAAAAAAATTAGAAGAATCCCACTAGAAAAAGGATTCCTCTCTTATTTGGTTTCCTCTTTTGATTCAAATACCCAAAGAAAGAAACCGGCCCCACAAGAGGATTCCATACAAGCGTAACGGCGTGGAGAATTAGCGGTCGGCCAACACTCTTCCGGGTAAACTCCTTTTATCCTGTCTTTCTCACGTATGTATGTCACCATCTCATGCCTACCACACAATAGTGTAACCATTATGGGCTGTGGGACTTAATGTTGATGGTGGATTTTCGTTTAAGGTTAAATTTGTAAATAACCGAAAGCTCATACGCCGACATCTTGTAAAAGATAAAGCCATTTATAAGTGACGGATACTCCTCACTTAATTCACCAAGAATGGAGCATGTAGCAACAATCCCATTCTCGTGAATACACGAAATTCCCTCTAGGTTGGAGCATGTAGCAACAATCCCTTCCTATGAATTTCATATCAACCTTGTATTTCCAAGTACTCATTATCAAAGGTGGCATGACGACGAGTGTTACTCTTACGAGTAAACACGAACCTCCAAGCACTATAATGAAACCATGTACCTGAAATACCGTGCGGAGTTGATTCTCGGTGTGTTATACTAGCCCGAGCCCTCTCTGGTGTGTTATACTAGCCCGATTGAGCCCTCTCGGTGTGTTATACTAGCCCGATTGAGCATCCAAGACCGACCATATCGGTCCGGATATGATTCGATCGCAGTCATCCAACTCCACAAGCATGATTGATGACCCCGCATCAATTCCATCACCCCCAGCAGGTATGGAATACACACGGCCGACCCGCATGGTCGACTATTGGCCTTTGCTTGCCAAGAAACCGTCCATACCAAGCATTATGGACGGAAAACCCTAAATTAGGGTTTGCGGCATATTACATGTGCCGAAAACGGTCTCAACCATCCATCTTCGCAGGTATAGATGGAGGGTGTAGATGTAGACTCAAAGGGCCGGAGCATGTCGACACAATCACCATGTGACCGCCTACAAACTTGACCAATCGGTCAAAACCAACCATGATTGGTTACAACACATTCGCCCGCCCGAAAAGAGCATGGTCGCACGGCTTTGCAAGCCAAAATTAGGTTCAAGCCATCACGCGCGTTCATCTTCTCCGGCACGAATGGAGGGTCACGAGATCAAATCGAGCAGGTCCGGTCATACCCGGCACGACCACCGTGGGCCCATCTACCCCCTCATGTAATCGGCCAAGGCATATCATGCCCGGCTAATCCAAAACGCCCGCCCAAACATGCGTGGTTACACTTCCCAAATTACAAATTGATCTCGACCGCTCAACTTCACCGGACGAATTGAGTGGCTTAGATCACGTTTTCATGGGATAGTCAGGTATAGGCGTGAACATCAGCCTACCATCTTCACGTCAAACCAGCCGGCCAAGACCGACCAAGTTAGGTCGTCTTGGAAAACGCACCAGAAAAGAGTGTGGGCGCGCGGCTTCTCATGTATCAAACTTATCGCAAAATCAATCTCGACCACTCCTCTTTGACGGTCAAATTGAGTGGCAGATCGCGCTTTCATGAGGGAACGGAATACATGCACCTACACCATCATGCGTCAACACGCATGTATGGTCGGTCCTCTCCAAAATCCTTCCCATGCTTGGTTTCGACCAAGCGGAGAGTGATGCTTGCGCACCTCTTCAAAACCCTAATATTCATTAACGGTCGCAGATGAGTGTCTCAAGGCTCATCTCATCCGTCCAACTTCACCAGCTTGGTTATACAACCCCGGTCGAGTCAATTGGTCGCAAGGCGTCATTACCCATCACCTTACCACACCACAATGCGCACTGCATGAAATACACACGATACTTCACAAGTATCGACTTTCAATAACGCAGATTATTCAATTCAAGATTACATGCTATCTTTCGTGGGATCCACGATCCACATTCAGATATCAATCATGTCACAAGCGGGGATACATACACGGGGTATTGGTCTCAAGGCGGTTAAACGGCGTGCGACGTGCAACGCGCCATCACAAGAACGTGTTAGGAAGTCATGGACGGTTAGAGATGAACAGAAAAGTGGGCAAGATCGGTCGTGTGTTACCGACACACAACTCCACTACTCCATCATTCCACTACCTCCACTTCCCACGAGAAACGTGAATGAGGCTCAATGACTTGTATAAATAGGTTCTCCGCCCTATTTCCAACAACAAGGGAATAACGGAGAACAACACAAGTTCAGACGAGACAAAAAACCAAGTGTTAATACAAATCGTATTCAAACACCCGAGCCCCTTGCATCAACCGCAAGCCTGCTCATCTTTACATTACAAGTCATAAGCAAGCCAACATCTTCACAATCTCAACACCTTCTTCGCTTCCTCCCTAAGATCAACCCCCATCTCCTTCATTTTGTGACCGAAACAAGTCCTGGAACGACCATTTCTTGGTTTAGGCCGGACTTGCACTGATTGATCTCTCCCGAATCTACAAGCACTCACCGCGCAGTGTATTTGTTGAAGGTTTAGATTCATTCCTCATCCACACCCCAAATTACCAAATTCAACGTAGAGTAGTTTTCACCCATCAACACATCTCAGTACATTTATCCTTTTAATCTTCCATTTTTATAATCTCTTATTGTAAGTTTCTTGGATCTCCAAATACAAATTCTACTTTTGTTGTCCTTTCTGCACATGTTAAAAAAGCAATTCTTTTTGCAATATAGTTAATCAATATATTGTGAGTGCGTAAATCTATCATATGAAAATAAATAACATATTCTAAATCTATTCATTCCCATACTTGCCTCTGTTATTTGTTTTCAAATGAAAGATTAAGCAAATAACCTTTAGATGATAACATGCCTCAGTCTCGCAACTGTTGCTGCTGAATTCTCGCGAGAGAATGTTTCTTGGTTGTTTTCAAGATCTCATTTTTTCTTTTTCTTTTTGTGGTCATATTTTGCCTTCCTAGTTAAAGGTCTTATTGCGCCACTTCTTGTCATTGCGACAAAATCGCAGGACGTCTTTACACTTTCATGTAAAGACCCATTGATTTTGCCTTATCATTTCTTAGTATTGTTGCCTCTCGCAGATAATTTTATTGCGACAATATGACAGGCCTAGATTTTCTTGCGAAAATAAAGCCCCATGACATTGCCGTCTTGCGACGAAATCGCAGGACGTCCTTACACTTTCATGTACTGACCCCTTGATCTCGTCTTATCTTTATCTTTTGTATTATTGCCTCTTCAGGATCATCGCACAAATATGACAAGCCTAAATTTTCTTGTGAAAATAAAGCCTCATGACATTTGCGTCTTAAGACACTTATCGCCTCCTAATGGAGGGTGCCGCCTTATCATCTCCCTGGTTGCCCCTTCAAGGAGGCGTACATCGGTCATACAAGACTAGCTCCTCCCATCCGGTCTTAACAACAACTTGCTTGTTTTCGCAGCCTCTTATCCCTTTTACCTATATGGCTTATGGTTACGAGGCGCACCCTAAGTGGAGTTTTCTTCGTGTCGAGTGCAACATATGCCAAGACTTGCCAAGAATGGCCGAGACACTTCAAATGACCCGAGGCACTCTTGGCTCAACCGTGTACCTCGGCGCCTTGATCATACGGCGGCTCCTTAGAAGAGACCCTCGGTCGTCCAACCAGGGTATAACCTTATATATAGTTGGAAATCCAAGGTATCTCTCCCGGATGGGCTTTATTGACCCCAAATCTCCATGACCCAGGTTCCAGGGGTGGTGTAACCTTTTCCCTGAGCCATGTTAACAGATACCCCCTTTTATGACATACTTTAGGTCTTACATTTGCCTCTTACGAAATTTTGTTTCGCGAACTAGGTGTACGCCATAGCAGGTTCGTCCCATTCGATATGTCATTGTTTTTAGATTGTTTCTTGTCATCATTTCGCGAGAATTTCGCGTATTCTTTTTCGATTATCATTATCTTTGTATCTTGACTTGTCTTTATCATTCAAATCCTGAAAGCTTCACGTATTCTTTTTCGATTATCATAGTCTTTGCATCTTTTTTGTCTTTATCACTCAAAAGTTTTTTTTTACAACCTTCGCAAATCTAGAATCAACTATTCACTCCTTTCGCCTTTTACTTATGTTGCTCTCTCGCTTCTTCATTATTCAAATTTCCTGATACTGCCTTCCCTTTTGCGAAATCATCGCAATTTCCAACTTTCTTCAGGCATTGGTTTCGCAACGTACTTTCTTCTCTCACCTCTATTGCGTCCACCAATAGTCTTTCCCTTCTTTGTTCATTTTTGATGTTTTGCTTCCAATTCTTCTTCTGAGCAGCTCTTTTCTCGCAAGATTCCACATCAACTTCATAGCACTTTTGTCCTTCAACCCAATCTCCTTTTATGACTCCGACACCGGTGGGATGAGGAAATTTGATGCTGTTGGTGATAAGTCGATGCTATACCCAAAATCTCATGTAACCAAGGTCGCCCAATCAATGCGTTATAGAGATTCCATATCGACTATGAGAACAAAATTTGATTGATAATCCTTTCGGTGGTATTCGCATATGAGCTTCTCCTTTAGGCTTGTTGGCGATACCGTTGAAACCATAGATCTTATAAGTTGAAGGTATTAGATCTTCGTCCTTCCCTCCCATAGTCTTGTAAGTATGATAAAAAGGATATTTCTGAGCTTCCAGTATCGATTAAGAATCTATTGATTTCCCATGAATTTTCTGCCTCATCATCTTCATCATCAACAGGTTTTGGGTTAATCTCCAATCTTACCACTAATGGGTTGTCATGTATCTCTCCACCCTCAGGTACTTCTTACGCGGTAAAAGAAATAATCTCGCTTTTGCCATTGCTTTAGTGGCGATGTATTCGCGATGTTCATTATTTCTCTATTATCGGCATCTCTTGCGAAAACCCTACCGATAACACTATCATGAAAATCTTATATCGTCTGTGCGAATGTACAATAGAGTTGCAAGACAAATTCTTGGCTTTCGCTCCAACTTCTATCACAAACGTTTCTCCTCCTTTTGTTGTGTTTGCTCTGTGAATTTCTGGCGGTGGTGGTAATGGTTGAGATTGAGGTCGATTTTTTAGAAATTGATTTAGTTTCCCTTGGTCTATCATTCTGAGGATGATTCTTTTTACATTTCTACAATCGTTTGTAGAGTGTCCATGAAAATGGTGATAAGAACAAAATTCATGACTTCGCTCACCCGAGGTGGCTCACTTCCCATGTTCCATGGCGTAGGTATATTTTCCATTAAGATTATAGCTTCCCATATTTTCTCCACACTAGCATTTAGTGGTGGCATCTTGATTTCTTCCTGCACCACTCGTGACTTCATTGTCCTCTATGATAACTCGCCTCCGACTTCCATAAGTTTCTTCTGTCGTCAAGTATTTGAATTTTATTATTTCCTCCGCGGTTATAGAAGTTTCTCTCTCTCTCAAATTCCTCCCGATCTCGACTCCCCATGGCTACTAGTTTTCGTGACCATCATTCGTTATCGTTTGTTGACCTTGCGAGGTGCTCGCCACTGTGTTTATTAGTTTAGGTAACAAGCTTGCACTTGCAGCTTTTGAACTTGTGTTCACAACGGGGTATGATTCCATCTCATTTTGCTTTTCCTCTAGAGCAATATACTCCTCTTGAAGTTCTCGCAACTCAGTCATTGTGATTGTATTCTTGATTCTAAAAATTTGAATATATAGCAGATTGGTTGCGAACATAGCATTAATGAATGATAGAATGAGATATCTCTCATCCACACGACTCACCATATCTGCACATTGTCTTCCATCTCACGGTTAAATGCTTCAAACTTTCACCAACTCTTTATTTTAACCCAAATACATCTTCAATACCAGGTCGCGAGGAGTTATTACTAATGTATGCCCCTAAAAATATAGCCTGAAAATGATTGAAAGATGTTATTGTATTCCTCGGTAATCTTTCAAACCATTTCAAAGCTTCTCTGTCAAACTTGATGCAAAATATTTGCACAATATAGCATCATGGTTCTCCCTTTTGTAACATACATCTCACATAAGCTTTGATATGTTGTATCACACAAGTTGTTCCATCGAAAATCTTTGGTTAACGTAGGTAAGTTGCACTTTGGGGGTATTCCTCCTAATTGTACTTCTTGTGTGAATGGAGTCTTCGCAGCCTTCTTCTATGGCTTCGTCCAATTGTCTCTTACCTCCTCCCCTTTTATTATTTAACATTCCTCTCATTTCCGCCAATTCTCAAGTAATTTGTTCATTTACATCGTAGTTTGGCTCCATTGGTCTTTTTAACTCCGCCCTCTTCCTTCATTCATGTCTGCTTTTGACTTTCTTGATCATCATTCTCTTCTTGTCTTTCTCTCGCGATCTTCTCTTTCATTCCTCTCTTGAATTCGCACACCGTTATATCTATCATTTTCTCTTCTTTGCTGTCTTTCGATTCTCCTTTGTACTTTTTCATATTCTTCATTGATATTACCATTGTTGCAATTTTGTTCTCTCATTCTTTCTCTATTATCATGATTATTCGCGAATTGCCTCTTGTAACTCCCTGTTCTTCCATTTCATTTCTCAATCTTTATCTTTCGCAAGCTAGACGTGCTTGCTCAACATAGTGTCTTTCAATTTCATCTTCAATTTCTTTTTGCTTCCTCTGTGCTTCTCTCTCATGCAATATTCTTCTTCATTCTTCCTGATTTTCTTCATCACGGACTATTCCGCCTCCGACGCCTGCCTATTTCCTTGATTTCCATTATTTTGCCCATTTTGAAGAGTCTCGGGACGTGGGATATAACGATCTTCCATTATTTCTCTTCTTTCGCAACGTTCTTCGCCGGATTTTGCACTTCCTCTCGATTTTCTTCATTAGCATTTTATATAGGTAAAGTTCTCCCTTCTTTCCTCTCTAACTGATCTTGAGCTTGACCTTGTAGTGCTTCTCGACCTTGTTTTGTAATCTCATATTTTCCATCCTCAACTCATGATTTTGCCTTGTCAAATTTGCACGTTCCTCTCGCTTCTAATCGCATTTCTTCATGTATTGTTTGTCTCAATGTCTCTAATCTTTGCGACCTCTTCATTTCCATGAATTATTTCTCTAATCACTTCTCGGTCTCTCCTCTTGTCCATTGTTTATCAATTCTTTGTTCTTCTCCCCCTTTCGTCCACAGTAGTCGATCTCCAAGTATGCACGCTTACTCTATCATAATCCACGGTTCTATTGATCTTGGTTGAATTGGTGATTGAATTTGATTTTCTTCATTATTTCTTGTGTTCATTCTTGAGGATTCCCCCATTTCATTTCTCCCTTCTCCAGCAAGTCTCCTACTTCTTCTAACAGTTGCTGGTTGTTCTAATGCATATCTTCTTCTATCCATTTCTCAATTTCAGTAAATTGTTGAAAATTATACTCCCTCCGTCCTAAATTAAGAGTCCGCTTTGACTAAGTCAAGATATTAAGGAAATCTATAAATTGTCATGACTAGCCCTTGACTAGCCTATTTAATGTTATATTATTACCAAAACTAAATTATTAGTGTTAAAATAAGTAGAAGTTTATTAGGAATTTTATAATTATTCATAAATATTTTTGTTTAAAAAAAGAAATAACAATTAATACACAGATATTGAGTAAGTTTTTTTCCATAAATATGGTGATATTATTTAAGATTTGGATATTAAAAATGATTTTATGATTATAAAAATAAAGGGTATATTTGATAGTTTGAGGGAAAAGTATGTCTATAAACAGAGCGGACAAATAAAAATGGACATACCAAAGTAGAAATTAGGACAGATAAAAACGGACATAGGGAGTATGAAATTCCTTCCCTATTACTCCAAATTCTTTCAAATCACGATGTCAATCTTCACTCTCTCCCTGTTTCTAGCGCCAATATGTAGTTGCAGGAAATCCTACACTACACCCCTCACAAGAATCCACACAATCAAACCATTAAAGATGAACAATTATAATTTTTGTTTATCAATTTCTTGAATGTTTACAAGATAAAATGGAAAAGAGCTAAAGAAAATACTATCACTACAAACTTTCTCTCTCTCTTAATGACTTAACACTGAAAAAAGATCTCCCTCTCAATAGGCGGTTCGGCTCTTTATATAGGGTGTTACATAATGGATGATAGCTAAAACATCCTTTTATTTTCGGGAATGACTTGCGAAATGTCGCAAGTGTACAAATGCATAATCTCGCGACACTCCTAGTTCTCGCTAAGTCTTCACACCTTTCTCGTGTTAAGTCGTCGTCATCCATTGCGTCACTTATTTTACTTTGCTGGCGACGCCTTCTATATATGTAACGTTTATGGATTTCGCAGAGGTGTTAGTGATGCGATATTCGATCCTACAAAAACGTGTGCCGTCTGGACGCCAAAGAAATGAATTAGTACTTCTATTTTTTTTCAGGAGGGTCATTTTGGTCATCAAAATAATTGGTTTTGACCGAATCGTAAAGAAAGGATTAACCCATTCTAGATTCGGTAAATTTGGACCTCCGAAGTACGAGGCTTTAGTTGACCGGACTAGACTGTCCAAAGCCCACTAAAAATGGGAGTAAACGATTAATTTCTACTTGGAAATTTGGGAGA
>JAJJWW010004476.1:0-21556 GCA_023531295.1 Papaver armeniacum
GAAGTTCACATCTCGTGAATTTCGCTGGAGTTTGTGAACCGAAAACAAGCTCATCAGGTACTTAAGTATGCGTACTGATATGCGTACTTAAGTGGGTTATTTTCTAAAAACAGTTTAATTCGTGAACTAAGACATTTATAAATTAAGGAATGCAATCTTTGCAAACCGTGGCTATAATGTTCATGAATCGATTCAAGTGAATTAAAACTGTTTTTGGTTCGATTGTGTCTTGTATAATTCAATGGGATCTAAGCAATTGGACAACTCTCTAACTATTTCTTTTGAGTCATTTGAACTAGTTATGGTGAAGATGAATAAGGTTGATATGAAAGTGCTCATATGGATAACCATTGGTTAACTACTATTGAACCAACGACTTGTACACGTTTAGGTACGGTTACTCAAGCCTAAATGAAGTTACATTTCATGTGTGTATAACAAGCTAAGTTCGATCTAACGGTTGAAAGATATTAGCTTGAATCTAATCAGGTTTTCATCTAACGGTGAATATTGAATGCTTTGTTACCAAGGTAACTTAGATTGCAAACCCTGATTTGGAGACTATATAAAGGAGAACTCTAACAACTGGGAAACCTAATCCTCATACCTCCCGTGTGATACTAGTTGTGTAATCTAGAGTCGATTCTCCTTTAACCTTAGGTTTCTATCGAGACCCTGTAGGTTAACGACTTAAAGACTTCATTGGGATTGTGAAGCCAGACCCAACTATTTTCTCTGTAGTTGCGTGATCTGATCTTGCTGTTTCTATCATATTGAGTACAATTGTAAAATTGGCTTGAGATTAATTTCACCGATATGAAAGATAGAAAAATAGTCACAAACATCTTCTTCTAATCGTTTGTGATTCCACAATCTTGTTTTGCTAGTCGATTAAGATTATTGTGAGGTGATTGATATTTCTAGGCTGTTCTTCGGGAATATAAGTCCGATATTTCTGTGGGAGACAGATTTATCTATTCCTGTAGACTTTTATGTGTGATACATATTTGTTTATAAAAGTCTTAGACTTTGGGTCGTAGCAACTCTTAGTTGTGGGTGAGATCAACTAAGGGAATCAAGTACGTAGTATCTTGCTGGGATCAGAGACGTAAGGAGCACAACTGTACCTTGGATCAGTGTGAGATTGATTAGGGTTCAACTACAGTCCAGACCGAAGTTAGTTTGTAGTAGGCTAGTGTATGTAGCGGCTTAATACAGTGTTTGTTCAATCTGGACTAGGTCCCGAGGTTTTTCTACATTTGCGGTTTCCTCGTTAACAAAACTTCTGGTGTCAGTGTTATTTCTTATCCAATTATATTTTGTTATATAATTGAAATATCACAGGTTGTGCGTTGAATCGATCAATTGGTAAATCCAACCTTTGGTTGTTGATTGAAATTGATTGATCCTTGAACATTGGTCTTTGGTACCGTTCAAGTTAATTTCTCTTGTATTTAATCAGGCTCGCAGATTTCTATTTGTTTGAGTAAGGATTGAATCGAGAAATTGAGATATAACTCTTTGATATACTTTATTAAGATTGAGTCTGATTGTCTAGTTGATTCTCTCAAAAGTATATTGGAGTTAGTCCATACAGACTGCTAAGCGTAATATTGGGTGAGGTTGTTGTACCCCCACTTTTTCAATTGGTATTAGAGCGGGCAAACACGTTTAAAGACCTTATAAGTTTGTGTTTGTAGCGATCTGACTCTATGGACATAAGTGCTATCTCTGAAAAACGCATCACCAGAAACAAAAGTTCTGTTTCGACAGTATCTATTAAAGAGAAAGATTCGTCAATTTCAAATATAGATGAACCTAGTGTTATGACGAGACAGACAGACACTGACATGTGTTATCTATCCCGATTACCCTTCAAAAGAGTCTAACTCCGTTGATGAAAGGGAAACAGCTGAAGAGAGTCAACTGATTCTAAACCTTGTTAGAATCCAAGCTGATAGATTTAATCGGTTGAAAAACAATGTCAATGTGCTTCTTGGTATAGTGAGAGACTGTGACTCTAAAGAAAATCCTAAATTTCAAACTTCACGTATCCTACTCGAGGCAAGCCTCAAAAAGGATGCTTTGGAAATTGAACATCTCTTGAGTAAACTCTCGATTCAAGGATGTTACAAAAAGTCCCATGTACCATCTACTTCTATCACAACTGAAGGAGTTCCAGTTCCAGAAGTAAAACCAGAATCCCATTCTATTGGAAAAGATGTACATCTAACCTCCTCTAATCAAGGATGTTCCACATCTCATGGAAGGAAAAAATCTCCCTAAAATGGTATAAAGACTGTTCTGTCTAATTACTCAGGTGATCAGAAAGTGTGTCTCTTTTGTGATTCAAAAGGGGTTTGTGAGCAAAAGAGGAATTCTAGGTTGAATGACAATTCTATTTTTACTCTTCAACACACCTTAGATTTGATTCTCAAAGGTGTAACTGACATTCGTATGTCTAAACCAATTGGTTTTAGTACTCACCATGTGTAGCCCACCAGGATTGTCAGTTCAATGTGTTCCTCAAATGTTCATATGCAAAAAAGTCCTCCAAAACCATTTTGTCGAAGAAGAACTCATGAATATTCTTCAATTAAATAGGGATATTGTGTTGTTCATGATGTGAAAAAGATACCTGAAGAAGGTAGCAATGAAAAGATGAACGACAACCTAAAAATGGTAATAAAAGGTTATAAATAATTCATCAACAGGTTGTCGGTTCACTCTAGACAAAACGCTTTAGGTAAGATTCAACACTATGAGTCACATTTTGATAATAGTTTGGTTTATGATAAGTTTTTGCATCATAACGGTTTTCCTCCAAAGAATCGTAGAAAGAGGTTTAACCAAAAACAACTTTCATTTGATGAGCTCAAAGCTCATATTTGTGCTAATTAATCACAAGGTTGAGATCTCACTCACAAAAACAAACAAACCTGGTTGGGTGGGATATTATCAGGTATACTTATGGCAATGTGTTCTTGACTCTCTGGCTATTCTCTTTTAGCTTCTAGCCAGATTATCACGTACAAACATGTTTGCATAAGTATTTGTCTTTGTATCAAATCTTTTCAAACCTCTTCATGTTGTTTGTTTTGTCAAAAATTACCATTCTTATGCACTGAACTTTTCTCGAATGAGAATGTAAAATTTATCAAGCTAAGACGTGTGAAATCTTCTCTCTGAGCAAAATATCTGTCAATTCGTTTTCTTGACTTGTTTTGCCTCAAAGCCTTGTCTTGTTGGGTCAAGTTTGTGTTCATACGGGTACCCATGAGACTGGTCGTGAACCAATGTTAAAAAAACCTAAGGCTTTCCAAAATCGTTTATATACATCTCCTATTGAATTGAGTTACCTCACTATAGGTTTTCTATTATCAATGGCTTATCCTCATTGCTCTTGGGATCTACCAGAAGATTTTGTTGATAATGCTGTATATTTCGAATTCGATGTAAACAAGGCTCTCTTTCTCAATCTCCTGATAATTACTCAGATATTGAGGATGATGAAGAAATTTCTGTTGATGTGGTTCTTGATTTTCTTAAATGCTTTAAGGAAGCAAAAGTGCAACTCGTTGATACTATCAAGAGTCTTGATGTGTTAAGAACTGAGTTGAAAAAGGTTACTTCTGACCTTGGTGTCATAAAGACACATGTTAAAGATCTTTTCAATGAGGATATCTTCTCTTAAGATGCAGTGGATGCTGTCAATCACAAGCTCAAAGATATCAAGGCTCGAGAGGATTCTGAAACGTCTATTTGATTTCAGTTCGTGTTCGGTTTTGGTAGTTTAAGAGTCTGTCTTTGTTTATTAGATTGTTGTTTTTATTTTTCCTAGTAAATCTTCTTATGAGAATTTTATTCTTATGTTTTTAAGAAGAATAACTAGGGTTTGGAATAGCCATTATTGTGATTACACATAGCTATGTCCAACGATTTTCATCTTCAATGTTTTTAGATTTATTTGTTTGATTCTAAAGTTTATTTGGAAAATGATTTTTGCAGTATTAATCTTTATGATTTCATATATTGCAACTTGTTATGGGATATGTGTGGTTGCGTCCGTGAACTATGAGTGTCCCATACGTGATCAAAAGTTAAATCTTATATAAGTCGATATGCATGTATTGATAAAAGATTGAATGAACTTTTGACAAACAAAAGATAAGCCTTTTATGTCATTATGCAAAAGAAAGGATGAGCTTTTGGTTACAAAGATTAAGTCTATTATGTCATTGTGCAAATGGTGATAAAGAATAGAATGAATCTTTGCTTATTCCGCGGTATTGATCTTCCCTGATCCATAATTTTTATGTAAATACTGTGCGGCTCCGTAAGTTCTCTTATGTGAGCGTTTCCGATTAAATTAATCATAGGTTCTCTTGTGGTTAATTTAATTGAGATTTTTGGATACAAATTCATATTCTTATGTGATTTGTTGATGTCCAAAGAAATCCTTCTTTTCTTGTGAAAGTAAGGTCGCTCTTGTTGTTCTCTCGGGAATGAAATTTTATGGGGGAGAGTTCTTAATTGAACTTGTGCTTAATTTCCAAATCTTTGTGGGGAGTGCGGCTGTGGAATATTATAGGGGTTATCTTGTATCTTTATAAACTCCTTGATGACATGTAGTTTCGACTATATGATTGCATCTAAAAAGTTGATATGTACTTTCTTTTGGTCATGAAGTGTCTCCATGGATATTTCATTAGGATCCCACTAGTTTTCGTACCTTTGCCAATTTTATTGACAAAAAGGGGGAGAATTAATGTATAGTTCACACTACAAATACATATGCTTTCCGGATCATTATGTAAGGGGAAGTGGTTTTCATGTGAGATGAAGTATTGACCAAGGGGGAGTGATACATATCACCATAGTATTGTTGTCGAAGTTGTGATACAATTGAACTTTGATGTTGTGTAATAATATTATGACACTGTAAAACAATGATTGAGAGTTATTGTTTTCTCATTGTTATGGCTACAGATCTTCAATAACGATGATGCTGCATTGAATATATTTGGAATCATTGGAGTACTTGGAAGTGACGAAGATTTCGAGTAATGTTGAAGAACCAAGGAGATCAAGCATTTGGTTGAGAAGCTACAAATTTTATTTATTTTGTAATCCATATGTATTGATAGTTTTGTCACTAAAATTGGCAAAGGAGGAGATTGTTAGAGCACTGCTCGGTCGAACTCGCAAGCGTTGCTATCTCAAGATTGTTTGTCAAGTTTAGTTGCCATAATTATAAGTCTTGATTTCTAGTCTCAGACTAGGATATAAAGTGTAGTTGAGCTCTAGACTCCATGGCGTTCATCATGCAAAGACGAAGAACTACTCAAGGAACTGGTGGAACTTCATCGACTAAAAGGTATGTGGAGACTTGAACTTATTTATCACTCAAAAGTCTATCTACTCTAACTCCTATCTTGAGACAAAAGTGGTATTGCTATATAGACTTCGATTATACACATGTGATATTTCGAGCCGAGTTTATCTCGCTTATCTATTTCTCGAAATATTTGTTGGTAAGCTTTCGCTTTGGCCAAGTTCATCTTTACTAGTGACAAAAGTCATGTTGATTATTTCAATGAATTGAAAATCGCTTTAATGAAAAATAGTTTGTGCATAACAACTATATAACATCCTCTAAGAATGTTTCAATGATTGAAATGAGAGTTTAAAATATATAACCATGATTGGATATAAACATTGTATGTGTATTCATACTTGTGAAAGTCCAAAATCCTTGAACCAAAGTATGCGTATTTTGCTGCTCAGGATAACCGGAGCTAAGTCCGCGTACATGTACACGTACTGTCGGAAGTTCACATCCCGTGAATTTCTGCTGGAGTTTGTGAACTGAAAACAAGCTCAGTCCGGGTACTTAATTGTGCGTACCGGTATGCGTACTTAAGTGGGTTATTTTCTAAAAACAGTTTAATTCGTGAACTAAGACATTTATAAATTAATGAATGAAATCTTTGCAAAAATGTTCATGAATCGGTTCGAGTGAATCAAAACTGTTTTTGCTTCGATTGTTGTATACTTCTATGGGATCTAAGCAATTGAACAACTCACTAACTAGTTCTTTTGAGTCTTTTGAACTAGTTATGGTGAAGATGAATAAGGTTGATATGAAAGTGCTCGTATGGCTAACCATTGGTTAACTACTGTTGAACCAACGACTTGTACACGTTTAGGTACGGTTACTCAAACCTAAATGAAGTTACTTCATGTGTGTATATGATAGGTGTATAAAAACACCTCTCTAAGTAACGATTGATTATGCTTTCTTAGCTAGTTTTCTTACGAAATTATATTATTTGCTTTCTTTTATATTTTATGGGAATTTTGGAGCTTATTCCCGAAAAGAACAAAAAAATCATCCAATTTACCAAAATAGAGGCGGAATTAAGAATGCATGGGACCACTACCAGCAGTAACGTGGAGGTTAAGGGGTAACCAACCCATGTAATTACTAAAGGCGGATGCAGAGTTCGTTAAGGGGGCACCTCCTCCTTTGAGAGCTAGGTCGAATGAGTTTATACATGGAAGAAACCAAATTATTTACGCTGAACCAGCTCTGCCAATTATTGCTGACGGCTAGTCATAGAGTTCGTGTGTCCAAGATTGTGCAAGTATCGAAGCTGATACAAGTAAGGATCAGGTGGTATAAGTTTATGAGAGCAGTTGGGTTGTTAACTGCCGAGAAAAATGCAGGTATCAAGAAGTTAGCTGCCATTAGCTTTGGCTGATGAATGAAGATGAATAAATGGGGATTTTGAATGGTTTGATGGTTTATGTGTTGTGTGAATTCGAGTATATGCAAGGAAGGAGAATTGACTGGAAGGAGGACTAAAGCAAGAATACTGATAGATTTATCCTGCCATCAACAGCATAACGCACACTGGATGTTTGACAAAAGACCTGTGGCTTGTTTTGCAACCAGGTTACAACAACATCTCACTCTTGGGTCTGCCGTGTTTCTGTGGTCTGTTTGCGAAGATTTAAGGGATGGGTTTCGAGTTTAAGAGTCATCGGGAAAGACAGAGAATAGTATGTGTTGTTGTCATGGTTACGTAAGTGATGGCGATCGATCGGTGATGGGTATTGCTGTCATAGTTGCAGCTGGTTGGAACGGACAAAGTTTGAGTGGAGTAGGTGGTTTGAGTATGATGGTCGATATAAAAAGGATCGTGGTTCTGTGTGATGCATGGTGGTGGCTGGAAATCGTACGAATTACAAATGGAGCGATACAGCTTGGATGACGAGCTCGTGACGAGAAGAGTCTCGAATGGCAGTATGTTGGCAGCGATGTCAGTGAGGGAGATTAATAAGAGTTGTTGGAGACTGCCGATTCATGGGTGTTTGAACTGGTTGTGACACTGGTGATGGAGTCAGCAGTTGAGCTCGAGATAGTTGGATACTGAGCTTGGCAAAAGAAAGAAGTACAGGCAATGATAGCTCGAGTTGGATTATGAGATGAAAAATGTTGTTGACAGCCATTGAACGAGATAGAGAGGCATGGTTCTCGGTGATGGTAATGTGTGCTGTCTCTGGTGGACTGTGATTGAGAGCGAATGGCAGTTAATGGATCTCGAGTCTGTGGTGGTGATGAAACTGGATGGAGTGCTTCTGTTGAACATGGAGAGCTCGAGCTATTGGTAGTGACGAGGAGGAGATGGTGAGCACTAGTCCGTGGTCGTGTTGAGTTCGAGGGGATATCATTGTGCAGTTGAATGGAGCAGAGAAATGGGCTGGACCTTCACCACCTACTTGGGCCCATAAGCTAATTGCAACCATTTTCCACGGGCAGAGCTTGGACCTGACTTCTCTTTGGGGATTTTGGCGACTTGACACAATTCCTAAGGAGGTGCTCTTTCCTATTTTTGCTAGGTTTCCTAGTTTCTTCAAGAAGAGGTTATAAAACTCTATATATAGGGAAGCTTAGATAGATTTTGGGATCTCTTTTATCTTTGCCTCTACTTTTGGTTCTAGGGTTTAGAAACATGATAGGTTTTCTCTTCCTTCTTGTTATGAACTCCATGAATATGAGTACCTATTTTTTATTATTGGTTATGGACTAATTGGATTTCACAAAATATACCTTTTGATATGATAAATTATTTTTATCCCCATGCTTTATCGTTTATGATTCACCATCAATATTGTTACATGATTTGAATGCTTGTTTAGTCGAGTCGTGAATCGATTGAGTTTGCTTTCATCTTTATTGCTAGATTAGGGTTATTATACGCAAAAGTGATAATTCTTGATTGCAAGTAGCATAAATAAGATTATAGTTTGTATTGATATATTCTTATGATCTTATGTGAACCATAACCTTTGTTAAATCGGATTAGTGCTTTTACACGTTCGATTGCTTTGATTGGCCTGATTTCATAGAACTTAACGCATCTAGGGAATTAAACTTGATTAGTGCTTTTACACGTTAGGTTGTTCTCTAAGATCGAATTCATATTCGCATCTTTTAATGTGTTTGTTGATGACAAGAGGAGATTTGCGGGATATTCTTGCGATCAAGGTATTCTAGGGCCTTTGATAAAAGTTGAGATTAAAATATCAATTCTAGTTATTGTGTTGAAAACATGTTTGTGATTGAAGATGAAATCCATGACCAATACTTTCTCATCCTTGATTTGATTTTTTTACCTTTATTGATTGCTTTCATTTATTTTAGTATATAAAAATCAGAAAACCCCCCCCCGGTGTTATTTATAGGAAACCGAAACAATTTGACAACCTTAGTCCTCTCTGTGGGAACGATCCTTTCTTGCCTTTGTTATATTTATATTTTGAGTAGTAAGAAAGTGTAATTTATTTTTGACGCCTACGACAGCGATCAATTTTGGCGCCGTTGCCGGGGAGGCAGCGGTTGTCACTTGTTTTTGGTTTCTTATTTTTGTTTTTAGTTTTATTTTAGTTTTTCTTATTTTCTGGTTTTGATATAGTTTTGAGAACTCTTGTTTCAGGTACTTACGATGGGCGGAGCATATTGGAGCAATGGATACGGTTTTCAACAACCTCAACACTATGACAATTACCCACCATCTATGGGATACAATCAAAACCAATTTATTGGCTATGATGCATATCCTAGAGAACCTTATGGTGATTTTCATACATACCAACAACAACCTTGTAATGGGTATGTAAGTCAAGCACCTAGGTGGGATAATTCTACTTCTAATTGGCTTTATTCGAGTTGTATGCAGATTTTGAATGGATTACAAGACATGCAACAAAGGCTAGACCAACTTGACCGTGATAGAGAGAACGTCGCACAAACCAATTTTTGGAACATTTCTTCTTTCCCGACTCCAGATCGTAGTTATGATCATTCACCCATTCAAAGGGAAGAGTCATGGGAAAGAGAACCTATTGTAGCCAGTGGTGGTAAGCGTGTGAACGTCAAGAAACTTGCGCAGAAATTATACAAGTTGGAAGATGATGGAGCCTCGGAAGAGCTTGTCGATAAAATTAGTAGGACCATTCATATGGAACTTGAACGACGTCGTGATAAGGGTTGGGAAACCGACGACGATTCTTATTATGGTGAGTCTAAAAATGAAGACGAAGATGATTGTGTTAAAAAGGACCAACCTTTGGAAATATTTGATGACATTAGTGTAGTTGACTCAACTCTTGATCTTTATAATGATCAAACAACTATTCAAAAGGTACATGAGTATGATGAAACTAGTGTTTTGCAGAACTTCCTTGCAACAAGGTTTGAGTCTAATGAAGAAGAGAATGTTGAGAATGAAACCGGTATGACCAATATTGTGGAAGACCCAATTGATCTTGCAAATGATTGTAATGATGATGTTTATGTCGAGACTTTGGTTAAGGCAGAAACGGATGAAGAATGGTTGCAAGGTTTGATAGAGGACCATGATATACAAGAGGTGAATAATTCACTTGAGTTTTTCAAGGATGAAGAGGATTCCGTGATACAAGAGATTGTGATAGGTTTGTCTAACCCTTTGCATATTGTTTCTTCTCCTTTACCTCTTATTGGTTTGAATGTATGTTCTTCGAGAATATTGTTGAATGACTTTGTTTCTCGATTTCCGCCATTAGAGATACTTGATTCTCAAACTATGTAGGTTTTGGAACAAGAAACCGTGGAAGTACCCGACTTCTATATTCTTTATACACTTCCAAGTGTGGACAAGAATAAGTGTGGGGAAACTTTATCGGTTGATAGCTTCATTTGTTTTATATTACTAATATTTGTGTGAAGCTAGTGTTTGCAAAACAGGTTCTATGGGTGGATCCTCAACTTTTCAGATTATTGGTGTATGAGGAATTCAACTTGCAAGTCGGGCTGACGACTTTAAACCAAGCGCTAAATGGGAGGCAACCCATAGGTTTTGTATCTCTTATCTTTTATTTTCTTTTCTTGTCATATTTTTACTTTTTCTGATTTTTTTTTTGTCATTCTTTTTGGTTAAGATTTCCCACCTTGACTTTCTTTGGACGATTCAATTACATTGAGGACAATGTAAAGTTTAAGTGTGGGGGAGTGGTTAAGAATTTGCATTGTAAATTTTTCAAATTTTTCAACTTTTGTGTAAAATAGTGAATAAAAACTCCAACTTATGGTTAGTTTAGAGTCACATAGTATACATGTCGCTAAGATTACATCGAGATTCTCATAAGAGTGACTGAACTTAGAGATGACAGAGAACATGATCGGGTTTCTTAATTGTATGAGAGTTAAAGTTGGATTTAACCATGCCAGTGGCAAATAAGGTGCAGACTAAATTCGGTATTAGAGTAGTGGTCCCCTATAGTGGAGGCTACCCATGTTACATAATGTGAGGCACCGACCTTCAATTCTTTGTACGTGTCTAAATATGTGCATTTTGAGTGTGTGTCACCGTACGTAAACTCCGGGTAGAATGGTGAGCTACCCAACCTCCCAACAATAGAAGCACTATTTTGATCTCTTGAGTGCTATTTTTATCAACCATGATGGTGACATCGAATTGCTAACTTACATACCACTTGTAATCTTGTTCGCAGTTAGCACCATCCACTTTATCTCTCTCTACACCAACATGTCCATAGAAACACCATCATCATCAACAAAAGGAGCATCACAAATTCGAAGGAAAGTTGAAGGCGTTCAAGGTTTACAAGCAACGATACAGAAATGAGAAGATTTCAGATTCAAGTAAAGCAACAAGATAAGGAGCAGAATTTTTATAAGTTGAAGACTATTGTATAAGAGCGAAGATTATCAAGATGAGAGTTCGAGAAGTTTATGATATCAAGACATATAAGTTGTGAAGAATCAAGCGGTAAAGTACTTACACCATGGCCTTTGTACTTACATTTTTATTTTATTTTCTCTTGTCTCATAAAAAAATAGAAAAAAAGAAAAAAAAAACAAATACAAAAAAAAAAAAAAAAAAAAGACAAGAGAAAATTTTGTTATGTGCATCATTAGTTTTATTATTTTTTTTTTTTTTTTTTTGTATTTGTTTTATTTTTCTTGTCTCATAAAAAAATAAAAAAAAAAAAAAAAAAAAAAAAAAAAAAAAAAGAAAAAAAAAGAAAAAGAGACAAGAAAAATTCATTGTATCATATTTTGGGTTTGTATAGTTCGTTTTTTAGTTTTGTATTCTTTCAATAAAGCCAAAGGAATAAGGAATATCCATAATGAAGTTTCAAGCAACAAGGAATCAGAGGAAAAGAGTTACATTGTCAAGATTTTATCATCACAAGTTGAAGACCGAAGACGAAGATGAAGACACCGATTGAAGACCGAAGACGTTTCTATGGATGCTGTGAGAGTGGTGCTAGCTGCACGTCGAACGGATAACGAGGTAAGTAAGCATATTCTCACCTTCGTTAAGTGGTTGATTTCCTTTCTTAGAGATCGTCAGAAAAAAAGGGTTTTCAAAATGAATAAAAGATGTGGGTTTTCAAAACAATTCGGAGGGTTTTACCTTCCTACCATTCAACGTGTCGCAGGATTCTCTCTTCACTCCTACCTGGACACATGTGTGACCCATAAAAAGTTGTTTATTATTGAGAGCAACTTCATAAAATCCTTTCTTGTGAGGCAGAGTCGAGACTTTTGATCACTCCGAACCCGAATTTCTTTCGATAAGGGATGGCTATTTCTCTCTCAACTTTTAAGGATGAGATTGTGTTCATTTATGTGTCTAACTTCTTATGACTAGTGTGCAGAATCTCTATTTCTTCTTAGCGCGTTGGATGCTATTATTACGGAGAACTAGTAAGTTGGAAAAATAGGTTTTGTGGTATCTCTAGTAAACCCTCACGAGACTATAACTCGTCCACTAGGGACACCTAGGGGTTTAAAGGCTTGTTATACGTGCTAAGTGTGACCGTAGCCTCGACGACACGGAGTTGTTGTATTTTATTTTTGTTTCGTTTTGTTTGCTCGAGGACTAGCAAAGTCTAAGTGTGGGGGAATTTGATAGGTGTATAAAAACACCTCTCTAAGTATCGCTTGATTATGCTTTCTTAGCTAGTTTTCTTACGAAATTATATTATTTGCTTTCTTTTATATTTTATGGGAATTTTGGAGCTTATTCCCGAAAAGAACAAAAAAATCATCCAATTTACCAAAAGAGAGGCGGAATTAACAATGCATGGGACCACTACCAGCAGTAGCGTGGAGGTTAAGGGGTAACCAACTGACAGAATTACTAAAGGCAGACAGAGAGTTCGTTAAGGGGGCACCTCCTCCTTTACAGAGCTAGGTCGAATGAGTTTATACATGGAAGAAACCAAATTATTTACGCTGAACCAGCTCTGCCAATTATTGCCGACGGCTAGTCATAGAGTTCGTGTGTCCAAGATTGTGCAAGTATCGAAGCTGATACAAGTAAGGATCAGGTGGTACAAGTTTATGAGAGCAGTTGGGTTGTTAACTGCCGAGAAAATGCAGGTATCAAGAAGTTAGCTGCCATTAGCTTTGGCTGATGAATGAAGATGAATAAATGGGGATTTTGAATGGTTTGATGGTTTATGTGTTGTGTGAATTCGAGTATATGCAAGGAAGGAGAATTGACTGGAAGGAGGACTAAAGCAAGAATACTGATAGATTTATCCTGCTATCAACAGCATAACGCACACTGGATGTTTGACAAAAGACCTGTGGCTTGTTTTGCAACCAGGTTACAACAGCAGCTCACTCTTGGGTCTGCCGTGTTTCTGTGGTCTGTTTGCGAAGATTTAAGGGATGGGTTTCGAGTTTAAGAGTCATCGGGAAAGACAGAGAATAGTATGTGTTGCTGCCATGGTTACGTAAGTGATGGCAGTACTGATCGGTGATGGGTATTGCTGTCATAGTTGCAGCTGGTTGGAACAGACAGAGTTTGAGTGGAGTAGGTGGTTTGAGTATGATGGTCGATAGAAAAAGGATCGTGGTTCTGTGTGATGCATGGTGGTGGATGGAAATCGTACGAATTACAAATGGAGCGATACAGCTTGGATGACGAGCTCGTGACGAGAAGAGTCTCGAATGGCAGTATGTTGGCAGCGATGTCAGTGAGGGAGATTAATAAGATTTGTTGGAGACTGCCGATTCATGGGTGTTTGAACTGGTTGTGACACTGGTGATGGAGTCAGCAGTTGAGCTCGAGATAGTTGGATACTGAGCTTGGCAAAAGAAAGAAGTACAGGCAGTGATAGCTCGAGTTAGATTATGAGATGAAAAATATTATTGACAACCATTGAAAGAGATAGAGAGGCATGGTTCTCGGTGATGGTAATGTGTGTTGTCTCTGGTGGACTGTGATTGAGAGCGAATAGCAGTTAATGGAGCTCGAGTCTGTGGTGGTGATGAAATTGGATGGAGTGCTTCTATTGAACATGGAGAGCTCGAGCTGTTGGCAGTGACGAGGAGGAGATGGTGAGCACTAGTCCGTGGTCGTGTTGAGTTCGAGGGGATATCATTGTGCAGTTGAATGGAGCATAGAAATGGGCTGGACCTTCACCACCTACTTGGGCCCATAAGCTAATTGCAACCATTTTCCACGAGCAGAGCTTGGACCTGACTTCTCTTTGGGGATTTTGGCGACTTGACACAATTCCTAAGGAGGTGCTCTTTCCTATTTTTGCTAGGTTTCCTAGTTTCTTCAAGAAGAGGTTATAAAACTCTATATATAGGGAAGCTTAGATAGATTTTGGGATCTCTTTTATCTTTGCCTCTACTTTTGGTTCTAGGGTTTAGAAACATGATAGGTTTTCTCTTCCTTCTTGTTATGAACTCCATGAATATGAGTACCTAGTTTTTATTATTGGTTATGGACTAATTGGATTTCACAAAATATACCTTTTGATATGATAAATTAGTTTTGTCTCTATGCTTTATCGTTTATGATTCACCATCAATATTGTTACATGATTTGAATGCTTGTTTAGTCGAGTCGCGAATTGATTGAGTTTGCTTTCATCTTTATTGCTAGATTAGGGTTATTATACGCAAAAGTGATAATTCCTGATTGCAAGTAGCATAAATAAGATTATAGTTTGTAGTGATATATTCTTATGATCTTATGTGAACCATAACCTTTGTTAAATCGGATTAGTGCTTTTACACGTTCGATTGCTTTGATTGGCCTGATTTCATAAAACTTAACGCATCTAGGGAATTAAACTTGATTAGTGCTTTTACACGTTAGGTTGTTCTCTAAGATCGAATTCATATTCGCATCTTTTAATGTGTATATTGATGACAAGAGGAGATTTGCGGGATATTCTTGCGATCAAGGTATTCTAGGACCTTTGATAAAAGTTGAGATTAAAATATCAATTCTAGTTATTGTGTTGAAAACATGTTTGTGATTGAAGATGAAATCCATGACCAATACTTTCTTATCCTTGATTTGATTTGTTTACCTTTATTGTTTGCTTTCATTTATTTTAGTATATAAAAATCAGAACCCCCCCCCCCCCGGTGTTATTTATAAGAAACCGAAACAATTTGACAACCTTAGTCCTCTCTGTGGGAACGATCCTTTCTTGCCTTTGCTATATTTATATTTTGAGTAGTAAGAAAGTGTAATTTATTTTTGACGCCTACGACAGCGATCAGTATAACAAGCTAAGTTCGATCTAACGGTTGAAAGATATTAGCTTGAATCTAATCAGGTTTTTATCTAACGGTGAATATTGAATGCTTTGTTACCAAGGTAACTTAGATTGCAAACCCTGATTTGGAGACTATATAAAGGAGAACTCTAGCAACTGGGAAACCTAATCCCCACACCTCTTGTATGATACTAGTTGTGTAACCTAGAGTCGATTCTCCTTTAACCTTAGGTTTCCATCGAGACCCTGTAGGTTAACGACTTAAAGACTTCATTGGGATTGTGAAGCCAGATCCAACTATTTTCTCTGTAGTTGCGTGATCTGATCTTTCTATTTCTATCGTATTGAGTACAATTGTAAAATTGGCTCGAGATTAATTTCTCTGATATGCAAGATAGAAAAGTAGTCACAAACATCTTCGTCTCATCGTTTGTGATTGCATAATATCTTGTTTCGCTAGTCGATTAAGATTATTGTGAGGTGATTGATATTTATAGGTTGTTCTTCGGGAATATAAGTCCGGTATATCAATTGATTCCTGTTCATCTTGATTTATCAAAATACGAAACAAAACTCGTAGGTATTTCTGTTGGAGACAGATTTATCTATCTCTGTAGACTTTTCTGTGTGATACATATTTGTTTATTAAAGTCTTCGACTTTGGATCGTAGCAACTCTTAGTTGTGGGTGGGATCAGCTAAGGGAATCAAGTGCGTAGTATCCTGCTGGGATCATAGATGTAAGGAGCGTAACTGTACCTTGGATTAGTGTGAGATTGATTGGGGATCAACTACAGTCCATACCGAAGTTAGTTTGTAGTAGGCTAGTATCTGTAGCGGCTTAATACAGTGTGTGTTCAATCTGGGCTAGGTCCCGGGGTTTTTCTGCATTTGCGGTTTCCTCGTTAACAAAACTTCTGGTGTCTGTGTTATTTATTTGTCGCATTATATTTTGTTATATAATTGAAATATCACAGGTTATGCGTTGAATCGATCAATTGGTAAATCTAACCTTTGGTTGTTGATTGAGATTGATTGATCCTTGAACATTGGTATTTGGTACCGTTCAAGTTAATTTCTTTTGTATTCAATCAGGCTTGCAGATTTCTATTTGTTTGAGTAAGGATTGAATCGAGAAATTGAGATATAGCTCTTTGATATACTTTTTATTAAGATTGAGTCTGACTGTCTAGTTGATTCTCTTAAAAGTATATTAGAGTTAGTCCATACAGATTGCTAAGCGAAATATTGGGTGAGGTTGTTGTACCCTCACTTTTTCAACCTTCATCAGAAAGTTCATCCAACTATTCTTCAAGGTGTGTTTCCCAGTTATCAACAGTTTCTACATTAAGAGAATGTTTAGATATTGACGTAGATGTGACAGTTCTCTCAGGTGAATCCAAGCTTTGAAAATCATTTGGTAATTTCTGAACTAGTACGTTTTTAGAGATAGACTCATACATATAGTCAGATTGCTATAAACACAGACTTATGAGGTCTTAGTGTGTTTGCCAACTCTAACACCAACTGAAAAAGCAGGGGTCTAACAACCACACCCAATATTTCACTTAGCAATCTGTATGGAGAAACTCCAATATAATTCCAAGAGAATCAACTAGACAGTCAGACTCAATCAATGGAAATATATCCAAGATTTGTATCTCTGTTTTACAATGTAATTACCAAATCAAACAGATATAAATCCGTGAGCCTGATTAATATGTGAAACAACTTGAACGGTACCAAAGACCAATGCTCAAGTGTCAATCAATATAATCAACAACCAAAGGTTGGATTCTCTAATTGACTGAACTATGCACAACCTGTGATATTTCTATTATATAACAAAATATAATGCGGAAAAGAAATAACACAAACACCAGAAATTTTGTTAACGAGGAAACCACAAATGCAAAAAAAACCCGGGACCTAGTCCAGATTTGAACACCACACTGTATTAAGCCGCTACAGATACTAGCCTACTCCAAGTTAACTTCGGACTGGAATATATTTGAGCCCTAACCAATCTCACACTGATCAAGGTACAGTTGCGCTCCTTACATCTCTGAATCCCATCAAGACTCTACGCACCTGATTCTCTTAGATGATCTCACCCACAACTAAGAGTTGCTACGACCCAAAGTCGAAGAATTGATAAACAAATATGTCTCACACTGAAAAGTCTATTATATAGAATCTGTCTCCCAAAGATAAACCTATGAGTTTTGTTACGTCTTTTGATAAATCAAGGTGAACATGAACCAATTGATATACCGGACTTATATTCCCTAAGAACAGCCTAGAAATATCAATCACCATACAATAATCTTATTCGTATGGTAGCGAAACAAGATATTATGGAATCAAAATCGATGAGACGAAGATGTTTGTGATTACTTTTTACCTTCCCTATCGGAGAATAAATCTCGAGACAATCTTAAATAAGATAGTATTTAGTATGATAGAAAATGCAAGATAAGATCACGCAACTACAGAGAAAATAGTTGGGTCTGGCTTCACAATCCCAATGAAGTCTTTAAGTCGTTAACCTACATGGTTTCGTGAAAAACCTAAGGTTAAAGGAGAATTAACTGTAGTCGCAACTAATATCACACATGAGGTGTGGGGATTAGGTTTCCCAGTTGCTAGAGTTTTCCTTTATATAGTCTCCAGATCAGGGTTTGCAATCAATGTTATCTTTGTAACAAAGCATTCAATATTCACCGTCAGATTAAAACCTGATTAGACTCAAGCTAATATCTTTCAACCGTTAGATCGAACGTAGCTTGTTACACACAAATGAAATGTACCTTCATTTAGATATGAGTAACCGTACCTAAACGTGTACACCTTGTTGGCTCAACAATAGTTAACCGAAGTTGCCATATGAATACTTTCATATCAATCTCATTCATCTTAACCATAACTAGTTCAAATGATTCAAATGAAACTAGTTCTATAGTTGTTCAATTGTTTATATTCTCATAGAAATATACAAGACACAATTGAAGCAAAATCAGTTTTGATTCACTCGAATCAAGTCATGAACATTATAGCCACGGTTTGCAAAAGATTGCATTCCTTATTATATATATATGTATTAGTTCATGTACAAACCGATTTTAGAACATCATCCACTTAGGTATGCATACGGGTACGCGTACCTAAGTAGCCGGACCAAGTTTGGGTTTCGCCAGTACACGTACCGGTACACATACCAGCCAAACTCAGCAGAAATTTCCGGACCTGAACCTTACGCCAATACGCGTACCTGTACGCATACCAGTTTCCCGGACTTCTCAAACCAACCAGTATGCATACGGGTATGCATACCATGGTTCCCGGACATGGATTACATATATACAATTGTTTTAAACTCTCATTTCATCCATTAAAACATTCTTGGAAGACGGGAATAGCTGTCTCACGCAAACTATTAGCTTCAAAGCAATTTTCAAGTGATTGAATGATCAATACGAAACATTTTGAGTCTACATCAAATGACTGTCTCACACAAATCATGTAAGATGTTACCAGGCGATTTTCACATGATCATCTTTTGACTTTCGTCAATTATATAATATGAAATTGGTTAAAGCGAAAGCTTACCAGCATATATTTCGAGAAATATGTAAGCGAGTTAAACTCAGCTCGAAATATCAAATGTGTATAATTGAAGTCTATATAGCTATACGACTTTTGTATCAAATAGGAGATAGAGTAGATAGACTTTTGAGTGATAGATGAGTTCAAGTCTCCACATACTTTTTTTTTGATGAAGCTCCACAAGCTCCCCTTAGTAGTTCTTCGTCTTTAATCAATGAACGCCGTGAAGTCTAATGCCCAACTACACTTTCTATCCTAATCCGAGACTTAGCTATAAGTAGAGTAGAAATCAAGACTGATAGTTTTGGCAACTAAACTTGACAACAAGCTTGAGATAGCAACGCTTGCGAGTTTGACCAAGCAGTGCTCTAATAGGTTTCATTGAGTTATTTTTTAACCGATTTTGCATACTACCTTTTTGGCTTGTTCAAATATTCGTGGACCATAAAGTGCTAACATTCCTAGAAGTAGTTTTGCTTGAATGTGATTTCACCCCAAGAGGCTTAGACATCCGAATATCAGATACACCCTTCATAATTAAATCCAAGGTGTTTTGGAGATGGCCAAACTGATAGTTTTCCAATCTCAATTTACACTTTCTTTGAACACGTCCTTTAGTGTTGCAATAGAAGCACACTTTCTGAGTTTCAATGAAATCAGAACAGGTAGTTCTATCCCACTCGTCTTGTAAAGAACTTTTCCTCCTTGGAGACACAATTTTTTTCTTGGTCAGAGAATTTAAATTGATCATATCTTGTCCAAGTAATAGTACTTTGATTATTGGTTTTTGACTGCGATTTTGTTAACATATCATGGACAGCAAGTGTTCTTACATTTTGTAACTCATCGCCTTGTACAAAAGCTATTTTCATGGTAGTTTCTTTGGATTCACTATCGCAACGTGGAGTAGTGTTCTTATTCGTCAATCGTTCGGTCTCCAAGGCACTATCTTTAAGTTTAGATTAGAGTGAAAGAATTCTTTATTTCACTTTGGCATGTTCTTCAAGAAATATCCTTGTTTTGGAATCATGTTCAGAAATAATACCAATAAGAGTATTGACTTTGTGTTTCAACCAAATGACCTCAGAAGACTGAAATTCGATGCGCTTGAAAATCTCAGAACTTTCTTTGTTGATTCTAGTTCTACTTCTGAGTCAGACTCATCATTAAGATAATAGGGATAATACTTATCAACATCTAATTGTTTTATGGGAACAGAATGTTCGTCTCTACGAGAGTTTGAAAATTCATACTCTTTTATAGAATCCATAAAAACAGTTCTTTTAAACTGGTGGAACGTTTATCAGAAATTTTATTCTTGTCCATATAGTCAGATTGCTTCAAACACAGACTTATTAGGTATTAAACATGTTTGCCTTCTTTGATACCTATTGAAAACGTTGGGGGTACCAAAGTACACCACCAACTTTTTCTTGGGTAACTTGTATGGAAAAACTTAAATATAATTCTGAGAGTTAATCTTAATGAATATCAATCAAGGAATAATATTTAGAGTTATATCTCTTTGACCCACAATCAAAAAGTTTACAAAGACAAGTCCGTGAACCTGATTTGCCTATAAAAGTACTTGGACGATTCCAAAAATCAATATCCAAGAATCAATCAAGTCGTATCCAACCAACAAGGATGGATGTATTTACTTTGATTGATTAACGTACAACCTGTGATATTTCAATTATAATTATAAACAATACAATTCGGAAAAGAAATAACGCAGACACCAGAAATTTTGTTAACAAGGAAACCGCAAATGCTGAAAAACCCCGGGACCTAGTCCAGATTGAATACCAAACTGTATTAAGACCCTACAGACACTAGCATACTACCAATTAACTTCAGACTGGAATATAGTTGAGACCGAATTAAACCCTCACGGTAATTCAACTACAGTCGCACTCCTTACGCCTCTTGAATCCCAGCAGGACTCTGAGAAATTGATCCCCTTAGCTGACGTCCTTTATAGCCTAAGGGTTGTTTCAACTCAATTGAAGACTTTAAACTAATCTGCCTCCCACAGATATGCCTATATTTGTGATTTCCTTTTTGATCGTAGATCAAGGTGAGACTGAAATCGATAGCAATAGACAAAGTATAGCTAACCTGAAAATCTAGACTTATGCTTCCCGGAGAGTAGATTAGATTATTATTCACCTCACAAGTATTAAACTTGTGGCATCAACAAAGTCTGAGACAAAGAGAACTTTTTGATTTCTATCTATGTTAATTGATGGAGCAAGCTGAATAATCAAACATGATCATGATACTCGAACTATTAAGATAAACGATAGCTGGACCTGGCTTTACGAATCCCTATGAAGTCTTTTTAGTTGCAAAACCCTAAAAGGGTTTTAGGAAAAGGACGACTCTAGTTTACAACTAGGACACACAAAAGTAGTGTCAGGATTCAAAGATCCCAGTTGCTTGAGGTTTTCCTTTTATAGACTTTCAAAGCAAATGTTGTTTTAGGTTTAAGCTAAGATAGCTTTGGAACCAAGCAATCAATATCCGCCGTTAGATGAATATTTGAAGTGTGATTGACATATCAAGATATACATTCTGGTTAGGATGAACCGTAATCGAACCGTGTACAAAGACATTGTTCATAAACGGTTAGCCGAAACTAGCCGATTGAACTATAAGCTTAATCATTTTCATTAACACTTAAGACTTTTAAGTTTGAATCACAACTATAAGTTATAATGTGATCAATCATGTCTATATTGTGTTCTTAGAGATTCATTCAAATGCTAATTATCTCACAGAAATCATTTTATGTGCATCTGAAAATATTCGACAGGGTAAGTACGTGTACTAGGTACGTG
>JAJJWW010004477.1:0-10607 GCA_023531295.1 Papaver armeniacum
GGAAAAATCCAAGAAATACACTATAATAAGGATACGAGAAATGCGAGATATTACAAGCGAGAAAAAAAGAACTCGAAAAAGAGTTATTTCTTTGGCGATTCTTCTTCTTCATCCGATTCTTGATGCGATTATTCTCATCGCCGCAATTTTCCTCTTCGCCGGCCTCGCTATTAAACGTCCCCGAGGCAGGCGATTCTCGAGGAATCTTTTCAAGGAGAAAGGGATATGAATGCAGAGGATATTATGGTCCTTACAAACATATTCCATGCCTCCATTGCGTAAAACTAAACAGCATCATTACTAAAATTCTCCATTTGTCGTTAGAAATTGTTTTTCAACACAGGAATATCTATTCTCGCGAAGGGAGAGATTCTTTATGAAATGTTCTTTTCGGTTTTGAGTTCTTCAATTCTATTTGGAAAATTCTCGGCGAGTTGTTCTTTTTCAGATTCAAGCTCTCTAATTCTAACCTGAAGCTTCTTCTCAGATTCTGCAAATAAGTAACAACAAGTTAATAATTTACAAGCAATATTACAGAAATAAGAAGTAGTAAGGTGTAATAAATAACCTTCTCTATCAGATATCATATCTTTAATCAAGGAAGTATGCTCGGCGTGAAGACTAACATCAACACCTAGGTTATTCCTGGAGTTATCTAAAACTTTCGCAGCCCAGGCGAATTCATCGTCACTATTTATAACAAGGAGGGAACGAATTTGATCTTCTCGCTCACTAAGCAAGGAATTCAGGCGAAGCAATTCATCCCGCTCAATTTGTAATTCAAGGAGAGATTTTTGAAATGTTGCTAATGCCTGTGCACCATTGTTAGCAATGCGATCTTTATCATCTATATGGTCACTAATTTTCTTCCTCAAAATTTTGATTTCTTTGTTGGACTCAAGAAACATTCGTTTAAATTGGTTGGCAGCACTTAAGCCAGATCTATGTTCAATTTCTAAAAGACGATATTTGGCCTGAAGTTCATTTAATGAAAGGGAGTTAATTTTGTTTGATGAACTACTTAAAGAGTTGTTGAGGTGAGCGAGAAGAAGGTTATTATCCATAGGATCAGGAAATGTATGGAAAAGAATAGCCTCATCGGAGAGATTATATACATCTGCGAAAGCAATAAGTTAGGTAGCAATAGGCGACCGTTAAAATAAAAATAGTAAAAGGAGGTAAAATTTTATACCATAAAGTTCCGATTAGCGTTTTGAAGAGTGGACACCTTATCCCTTTGGGAGTCAAGTTCGGTGTTTAACTTTGAATTCTCTCGTCTTTTATCGCGAGATGACGCCACTTCGGTCTCTAATTCTTGAATCTTCTTGCTCAATTGCAAATTCTTCTTTTCAAGATTGTTGCGTCTTCTCTCAAGGTCCGAGGCAACTACAAAGGAAGTTCTTCCAACCTATAAAAGAAGATAGAAAATCATTAAAACATATATATATATACTTAAACAATTTAAAAAGTTAGCGAGGAAGTATGCCTATACACATACCGAGACCCAAGTGCATTCAAAAGGTCGGGAGACACAACTCTAGAGACTCCATTGAATGAATTATTGCCTTCCAAAGCAAGCCGTGACATTACACACGTTTGCGAGACCCCGCAAAGAGAAGCTGGGAGCATCTCCCATTCCTTGAAGTGATCTGAGAAGATGCTAGATAACCGATCCATGGAAGAAGCTGGTCGATGGAATCTTCTTGGCGAGAAGGATTCGAGTCATGGTTATCCTCGTCGAAGATTCAGAGCTTGAGCTAAGGCGAGAAGAGGATTGGACCTTTCGCTTTAGTTAAGGGGGCAGAGGATTTACCCTTGATGAGCGACAGTTTTACCCTTACTTTAGTCTTCGCAGCGAATAGTTTCTTCAACTCCAACCTTCGCATACGCGTAAAGATAAGAAACGAGAGGCAACAATATTGTTTTAAATAAGAAGAAAGGAAGTGATTCTTACTTCACTCGTAGCGATCGAAGCAATGTCAAAGTATCCTCCGTGATTCTTTTTGTAGCTTCTTTTCAACTGGCTATCCGAAAGATTTCACAAACTCAAGCAATTATAGAAAGAAAGTTACGAAAGCCAAATTTGAAGTCGGAAACATACCTCTTTCTTCTTCTCGGGCCATTTGAATTCCCAAGATGATACCCGGCGAGATTTCGGGGAAGAACATGCGGACCCGCGATATAAGGACCATTTAAAATCAAGGGTACAACCCACCATTTCTCATCTTTGGAGTGGCGAGAGTAGTATTATTACCGGGTGCAATCAATATCCTGCATGAGCAATTTAGGAAGAGACATTATCCTTTTTCTTCAAGCGAACGCCCAAATGAGATTTCGCATTCACCATAGTTATCGAGTAATTTTCAAAAAGTTTTCCACGCAGTGTATTTCTCAACAGCTATTTCCAAGTCTGCCCAATTTGGGATTTCGACGAGTTAGAGTATAAAGATCCTTTGCCACGCACCGCATGTTCGCGAACTCAAGCATCAGGCCGAATACAATCACCACCCTTAATTGATAAACAGCCCGAGAGAATTTTTCATGGGCCAAAATTTCATAAAATAAAGGCAACTCGAGGATTGTACAAGGGAATAGGAAGTCGAGAAGTTGGACTGAGCGAGACTATAATCTTTTGATCATCCATTGATGATCGAGAGAAAAGATTTACGAAAGAATAGATGAGGTTCTTGATCGGGAATGATTGACAGAGTAAAACCCTTCTCGAGCAACTCCGTTGAACTTCTTCAAAAGAAGTTTTGTATGCACGATGATGGAAGCCATTTATCAAAAGATGGGAATGGATGGAAGATTGGAGATTAAAAACGGCGCTAGAAAGGATGAAGAAAAGCTTGCAGAGCGGGGAGCGCAAATTACTGGAAGAGAGAATCAAAGAAAAGTTGCGAGAGACAAACTAAAAGATGAAAAGGAGGGGAAAAGAAAACTATATATAGGGGAAAAGAGCCTCGAGAAAACGAGGTCATTTAATGCGAAGAGACATGAACGGTCAAGAAAAAGCGGTTGAAAGAGACGTGTCAAGAGAAGATATTAATAATCAAAATCCGTGTAAAAGTATAAAACTGAAGATTCTAAAGATAGGCAGTCGCGGCAACAATATTGTAAAATCTCATGATACTCTTCCTTCGCGGGGAGAAATATGAGAGAGAGATAAGAGACGATACTTCATATATATCTCAAAGAAGCTCAGGAACTTCGCAAAAGAATAGAGGCAAGTACGTACTTTTCAAGTACAGTATTCTTCCGCTTACGTTCCTTCATCAACAAAGATCAAAGATTACTACAACAACGGATTTTTCCTTCAAGATCGCTCTTCAAGCAATATTCAAGGAAAAAAGAGTCAAGATGTAGGATCATAATATCGCAACGCATAGGGCTCATGGGATCAATAAACGCCCGATACCGCGAGGGAGTCGCAGAAACTAAAATAAACGACGCGATGAGAAACGACACACAAAACAATCGAAAGACGTGGAACTCCGGCGAGGGTTAAGAAGTGTCGCGAGATTGAATAGTTGTACATCAAGCGACACTTCGCGAGACATTCCGAAAATAAAGGATAGCTTATTTGTCATCCACTATGTATTACCCTATATAAAGGGTCGAGTGAGTCTGTAAAAGGGAGATCTTTGGAGAATTGTAAGGCAAGTCATTAGGAGAGAGAAAGTTTAAGAGTGTTTTAACTTCTACGTGTAATTCTATTTTCCTGTGTAAACACTTCATGAATTCAATCAATAAATGTTCTTGATCTTACATCTTCTAATGGATTAATTAAGCAAAATCGAGTAAGGGGTGTAGTGTGGGAAATCCTGCTACTACAGAAATTTTTGGAGTTATAAATTAAAGTTGTTGTTTCTGAAAATTCAGAAGACCATAAAGAAGAAAAGGAAGAAGATACAAAAATGGTTTATGTATGCATCTTGAGATAAGCGAAATCGGAAAATGTTACATTCTCTTAGCCCTAGTCTAGTGAACAGGAAATTATTAATTTTAGGTTTTCATTGACTCATGCATGATGTTTTTGTTGATAATAATCGAGGTTAAGATAATTGATGTTCTGAAATTTTTGGTTTATCTGAAATTGGGAATTTGAATTAGGTTTTTTTTTTCTTTCCCGTAATCCATTGTACTATAGTGTTTTATATTTTTTGTTTGTTATATTTTTCTTTCATAAACCAGTCCAGTCCACATACTTCAGAGGATTCTCTGTGAAAGTTCTTTAGATGGGCATCTCCTTCGTCTCTCGGATGGGCACGCCGCACATATAATTGAGTTATGGGCGTGATATTTTCTTATCCAGATTCTTTATCCAACTTACTTTTGATGCAATATTTGTCGTCGTGTTATTGTTTTAATATCAAAATACATCTCAAAAAGTTGTTTCATGGTACAATTATGAGAACAACTATCGAAATGCACCCAAGAGATGACTAGCCATCCAACAGACACAAGAGTGCATCATGAGGTCAATAGACATGACATTGTTTGACTTTCAAGGATTTTTCTTGCTTTAAATACAAAATATGTGTCTAGCAACACACAAGTCTCACTTTCACTTTTCCTTCTTCTCTTTTCTTCTTTTCTTTGGGTAGTGGGAAGTTCAGCTAAACGCTAATTAACCCTGCATCAAACAAGGAAATGTTGAGTAGATATATCAGTTCAAATGAGAGTTATTGGTTGATAATGAAGAAGAAACATGTGGAAGAAGGTGGTGTTGGAAGAAATTTTTGGAGTTATAAATTAAAGTTGTTGTTTCTGAAAATTCAGAAGACCCAGAAAAGAAGAAAAGGAAGATGATACAAAAATGGTTTATGTACGCATCTTAAGTATAAGCGAAATCGGAAAATGTTACATTCTCTTAGCCCTAGTCGAGTGAACAGGTAATTGTTAATTTCAGGTTTTTATTGACTCGTGCATGATGTTTTTGTTTATAATAATCAAGGTTGAGATGATTGATGTTCTGAAATTTAGGGTTTATCTGAAATTGGGAATTTGAATTAGGTTTTTTTTTCTTTCCCGTAATCCATTGTACTATGGTGTTTTATATTTTTTGTTTGTTATATTTTTATTTCATAAACCAGTCCAGTCCACATACTTCGAGAGGATTCTCTCGTGAAAGTTCTTTCGTAAGGGCATATCCTCCCGTCTCGGATGGGCACGCGCACATATAATTGAGTTATGGGCGTGATATTTTCTTATCCGATTCTTTATCCAACTTGCTTTTGATGCAATATTTTGTCGTCGTGTTATTGTTTTAATATCAAAATGTATCTCAAAAAGTTGTTTCATGGTACAATTAAGAGAACAACTATCGAAATGCACACAAGAAATGACTAGCCATCCAACAGACACAAGAGTGCATCATGAGGTCCATAGACATGACATTAACCATCTTTCAAGGCTTTTCTCTTGCTTTAAATGCAAAATATGTGTCCAAAGAACACACAAGTCTCACTTTTCACTTTTCCTTCTTCTCTTTTCTTCTTTTCCGAACCGTGGGAAGTTCAGCTAAACCCTAATTAACCCTGCATTAAACGAGGAAATGATGAGTAGATAGATCAGTTCAAATGAGAGTTATTGGTTGATAATGAAGAAGAAACATGTGGAAGAAGGTGGTGTTGGAAGAAATTTTTGGAGTTATAAATTAAAGTTGTTGTTTCTGAAAATTCAGAAGACCATAAAGAAGAAAAAGAAGAAGATACAAAAATGGTTTATGTATGCATCTTTGGTATAGGCGAAATCGGAAAATGTTACATTCTCTTAGCCCTAGTCTAGTGAACAGGAAATTGTTAATTTCAGGTTTTCATTGACTCATGCATGATGTTTTTGTTGATAATAATCGAGGTTAAGATAATTGATGTTCTGAAATTTTTGGTTTATCTGAAATTTGGAATTTGAATTAGGTTTTTTTTTTATTTCCCGTAATCCATTGTACTATGGTGTTTTATATTTTTTGTTTGTTATATTTTTCTTTCATAAACCAATCAGCCCACATACTTCGAGGATTCTCTGTGAAAGTTCTTTCAGAAGGGCATCTCCTCCGTCTCAGATGGGCACGCGCACATATAATTGAGTTATGGGCGTGATATTTTCTTATCCAGATTCTTTATCCAACTTACTTTTGATGCAATATTTGTCGTCGTGTTATTGTTTTAATATCAAAATACATCTCAAAAAGTTGTTTCATGGTACAATTATTAGAACAACTTTTGAAATGCACCCAAGAGATGACTAGCCATCCAACAGACACAAGAGTGCATCATGAGGTCAATAGACATGTCATTGACCAGCTTTCAAGGATTTTTCTCTTGCTTTAAATACAAAATATGTGTCTAGCAACACACAAGTCTCACTTTCACTTTTCCTTCTTCTCTTTTCTTCTTTTCTCTGGGTAGTGGGAAGTTCAGCTAAACCCTAATTAACCCCGCATCAAACAAGGAAATGATGAGTAGATAGATCAGTTCAAATGAGAGTTATTGGTTGATAATGAAGAAGAAACATGTGAAAGAAGGTGGTGTTGGAAGAAATTTTTGGAGTTATAAATTAAAGTTGTTGTTTCTGAAAATTCAGAAGACCATAAAGAAGAAAAGGAAGAAGATACAAAAATGGTTTATGTAGGCATCTTCGGTATAAGCGAAATCGGAAAATGTTACATTCTCTTAGCCCTAGTCGAGTGAACAGGTAATTGTTAATTTCAGGTTTTCATTGACTCATGCATGATGTTTTTGTTGATAATAATCGAGGTTAAGATAATTGATGTTCTGAAATTTTTGGTTTATCTGAAATTTGGAATTTGAATTAGGTTTTTTTTTTCTTTCCCCGTAATCCATTGTACTATGGTGTTTTATATTTTTGTTTGTTATATTTTTCTTTCATAAACCAGTCAGTCCACATACTTCGGAGAGGATTCTCGTGAAAATTCTTTCGAAGGGCATATCCTCCGTCTCGGATGGGCACGCGCACATATAGTTGAGTTATGGGCGTGATATTTTCTTATCCGATTCTTTATCCAACTTACTTTTGATGCAATATTTGTCGCCGTGTTATTGTTTTAATATCAAAATGCATCTCAAAAAGTTGTTTCATGGTACAATTAAGAGAACAACTATCGAAATGCACACAAGAAATGACTAGCCATCCAACAGACACAAGTGTGCATCATGAGGTCCATAGACATGACATTAACCAGCTTTCAAGGCTTTTTCTCTTGCTTTAAATACAAAATATGTGTCTAGCAACACACAAGTCTCACTTTCACTTTTCCTTCTTCTCTTTTCTTCTTTTCTCTGAATAGTGGGAAGTTCAGCTAAACCCTAATTAACCCTGCATTAAACGAGGAAATGATGAGTAGATAGATCAGTTCAAATGAGAGTTATTGGTTGATAATGAAGAAGAAACATGTGGAAGAAGGTGGTGTTGGAAGAAATTTTTAGAGTTATAAATTAAAGTTGTTGTTTCTGAAAATTCAGAAGACCATAAAGAAGAAAAGGAAGAAGATACAAAAATGGTTTATGTATGCATCTTTGGTATAGGAGAAATCGGAAAATGTTACAATCTCTTAGCCCTAGTCTAGTGAACAGGAAATTGTTAATTTCAGGTTTTCATTGACTCATGCATGATGTTTTTGTTGGTAATAATCGAGGTTAAGATAATTGATGTTCTCAAATTTTTGGTTTATCTGAAATTGGGAATTTGAATTAGGTTTTTTTTTTATTTCCCGTAATCCATTGTACTATGGTGTTTTATATTTTTTGTTTGTTATATTTTTCTTTCTTAAACCAATCCAGTCCACATACTTCAGAGGATAATCTATGAAAGTTCTTTCGAGAAGGGCATCTCCTCCGTCTCCCGGATGGGCACGCGCATATAATTGAGTTATGGGCGTGATATTTTCTTATCCAGATTCTTTATCCAACTTACTTTTGATGCAATATTTGTCGTCGTGTTATTGTTTTAATATCAAAATACATCTCAAAAAGTTGTTTCATGGTACAATTATTAGAACAACTTTTGAAATGCACCCAAGAGATGACTAGCCATCCAACAGACACAAGAGTGCATCATGAGGTCAATAGACATGACATTGACCAGCTTTCAAGGATTTTTCTCTTGCTTTAAATACAAAATATGTGTCTAGCAACACACAAGTCTCACTTTCACTTTTCCTTCTTCTCTTTTCTTCTTTTCTCTGGGTAGTGGGAAGTTCAGCTAAACGCTAATTAACCCTGCATCAAACAAGGAAATGATGAGTAGATAGATCAGTTCAAATGAGAGTTATTGGTTGATAATGAAGAAGAAACATGTGGAAGAAGGTGGTGTTGGAAGAAATTTTGAGTTATAAATTAAAGTTGTTGTTTCGAAAATTCGGAAGACCGAAGAAAGAAGAAAAGGAAGATGATACAAAAATGGTTTATATACGCATCTTCGGTATAAGCGAAATCGAAAATGTTACATTCTCTTAGCCCTAGTCGAGTGAACAAGGTAATTGTTAATTTCGAGGTTTTCATTGACTCGCATGATGTTTTGTTTATAATAATCAAGGTTGAGATGATTGATGTTCTGAAATTTAGGGTTTATCTGAAATTGGGAATTTGAATTAGGTTTTTTTTTCTTTCCCGTAATCCATTGTACTATGGTGTTTTATATTTTTTGTTTGTTATATTTTTCTTTCATAAACCAGTCCAGTCACATACTTGAGAGGATTCTCTCAGAAAGTTCTTTCAGAAGGGCATATCCTCCGTCTCAGATGGGCACGCGCACATATAATTGAGTTATGGGCGTGATATTTTCTTATCCAGATTCTTTACCCAACTTGCTTTTGATGCAATATTTGTCGTCGTGTTATTGTTTTAATATCAAAATGCATCTTAAAAAGTTGTTTCATGGTACAATTAAGAGAACAACTATCGAAATGCACACAAGAAATGACTAGCCATCCAACAGACACAAGAGTGCATCATGAGGTCCATAGACATGACATTAACCAGCTTTCAAGGCTTTTTCTCTTGCTTTAAATACAAAATATGTGTCTAGCAACACACAAGTCTCACTTTCACTTTTCCTTCTTCTCTTTTCTTCTTTTCTCTGAATAGTGGGAAGTTCAGCTAAACCCTAATTAACCCTGCATTAAACGAGGAAATGATGAGTAGATAGATCAGTTCAAATGAGAGTTATTGGTTGATAATGAAGAAGAAACATGTGGAAGAAGGTGGTGTTGGAAGAAATTTTTGGAGTTATAAATTAAAGTTGTTGTTTCTGAAAATTCAGAAGACCAGAAAGAAGAAAAGGAAGAAGATACAAAAATGGTTTATGTATGCATCTTCAGATAAAGCTTAAAATTGGAAAATGTTACATTCTCTTAGCCCTAGTCTAGTGAACAGGAAATTGTTAATTTCAGGTTTTCATTGACTCATGCATGATGTTTTTGTTGATAATAATCGAGGTTGAGATGATTGATGTTCTGAAATTTAGGTTTATCCGAAATTGGGAATTTGAATTAGTTTTTTTTTTCTTTCCGTAATCCATTGTACTATGGTGTTTTATATTTTTTGTTTGTTATATTTTTCTTTCATAAACCAGTCCGGTCACATACTTCGAGGATTCTATGAAAGTTCTTTCGAAGGGCATCTCCTCCGGCCGGATGGACACGCGCACATTATAATCGAGTTATGGGCGTGATATTTTCTTATCCAGATTCTTTATCCAACTTACTTTTGATGCAATATTTGTCGTCGTGTTATTGTTTTAATATCAAAATACATCTCAAAAAGTTGTTTCATGGTACAATTATGAGAACAACTATCGAAATGCACCCAAGAGATGACTAGCCATCCAACAGACACAAGACTGCATCATGAGGTCAATAGACATGACATTGACCATCTTTCAAGGATTTTTCTCTTGCTCTAAATACAAAATATGTGTCTAGCAACACACAAGTCTCACTTTCACTTTTCATTCTTCTCTTTTCTTCTTTTCTCTGGATAGTGGGAAGTTCAGCTAAACGCTAATTAACCCCGCATCAAATAAGGAAATGATAAGTAGATAGATCAGTTCAAATGAGAGTTATTGGTTGATAATGAAGAAGAAACATGTGGAAGAAGGTGGTGTTGGAAGAAATTTTTGGAGTTATAAATTAAAGTTGTTGTTTCGAAAATTGAAGAGAGAGAAGAAGAAAAGGAAGATGATACAAAAATGGTTTATGTACGCATCTTCTGATGTTTTAAATCGGAAAATGTTACATTCTCTTAGCCCTAGTCGAGTGAACAGTAATTGTTAATTTAGGTTTTGATTGACTCGTGCATGATGTTTTTGTTTATAATAATCAAGGTTGAGATGATTGATGTTCTGAAATTTAGGGTTTATCTGAAATTGGGAATTTGAATTAGTTTTTTTTTTTCTTTCCCGTAATCCATTGTACTATCGTGTTTTATATTTTTTGTTTGTTATATTTTTTCTTTCATAAACCACCAAGTTCACATACTTCGAAGAGGATTCTCTGTGGAAAGTTCTTTCAGAAGGGCATATCCTCCGTCTCGGATGGGCACGCACATATAATTGAGTTATGGGCGTGTAGACTGTAATATCGCGAC
>JAJJWW010004478.1:0-20039 GCA_023531295.1 Papaver armeniacum
CAATCAAATTCAGCCCCGTTGTTGATGGTGGTTTTTAAACAAGGGGTAAAATCGTAAAACCCCATGACCTAGTGTTACCCGCAACACATTAACTAAGAGCATTTAATTCAGGTGTAAATAATTAATAGGGGTATTTTTTCAAAATACCCAATTAGGTTTTCGACACGTAACCCTAATTCCAAAACTAAGCCGCACACTGCGCATCATGGCAACCATGCCAAACCAAGCCGCACTCTGTGCACCAGGGCAGCAATGCCAAACCAAACCGCACTCTGCGCATCATTGGCAACAATGCCAAACCAAGCCGCACTCTGCGCACCATGGCAACCATGCCAAACCAAGCCGCACTCTGCGCATCATTGGCAACAATGCCAAACCAAGCCGCACTCTGCGCACCATGGCAACCATGCCAAACCAAGCCGCACTCTGCAGCATCATTGGCAACAATGCCAAACCAAGCCGCACTCTGCGCACCATGGCAACCATGCCAAACCAAGCCGCACTCTGCGCATCATTGGCAACAATGCCAAACCAAGCCGCACTCGCGCACCATGGCAACCATGCCAAACCAAGCCGCTCTGCGCATCATTGACAACAATGCCAAACCAAGCCGCACTCGAGCACCATGGAAACCATGCCAAACCAAGCCGCACTCTGCGCACCATGGCAAAGAATGCCAAACCAAGCCGCATATCGCACACCATGGCAACAATGCCAAATCTCCAAGCCGCTATGCTTTGGCACACACCAAATATGGCGCCCTAGGGCTTGCAAGACTTGCAACTAGGTCAGCATGGCCGCACATGCCATTGGCACATGCCAATACGTGCCGCAAGCCATATTCCAAGTCGCTATGCCATTGGCACACGCCAAATATAGCGCCCTAGGCTTGCAAGACTTGCAACTAGGTCAACATGGCCGCACATGCCATTGGCACATGCCAATACGTGCCGCAAGCCATATTCCAAGTCGCTATGCCATTGGCACACGCCAAATATAGCGCCCTAGGCTTGCAAGACTTGCAACTAGGTCAACATGGCCGCACATGCCATTGGCACATGCCAATACGTGCCGCAAGCTATATTCCAAGTCGCTATGCCATTGGCACACGCCAAATATAGCGCCCTAGGCTTGCAAGACTTGCAACTAGGTCAACATGGCCGCACATGCCAATACGTGCCGCAAGCCATATTCCAAGTCGCTATGCCATTGGCACACGCCAAATATAGCGCCCTAGGCTTGCAAGACTTGCAACTAGGTCAACATGGCCGCACGTGCCATTGGCACATGCCAATACGTGCCGCAAGCCATATTCCAAGTCGCTATGCCATTGGCGTGACGCCAAATATAGCGCCTAGGCTTGCAAGACTTGCAACTAGGTCAACATGGCCGCACATGCCATTGGCACATGCCAATACGTGCCGCAAGCCATATTCAAGTCGCTATGCCATTGGCACACGCCCAATATAGCGCCCTAGGCTTGCAAGACTTGCAACTAGGTCAACATGGCCGCACGTGCCATTGGCACATGCCAATACGTGCCGCAAGCCATATTCCAAGTCGCTATGCCATTGGCACACGCCAAATATAGCGCCCTAGGCTTGCAAGACTTGCAACTAGGTCAACATGGCCGCACGTGCCATAAGCCATATTCCAAGTTGCTATGCCATTGGCACACGCCAAATATAGCGCCCTAGGCTTGCAAGACTTGCAACTAGGTCAACATGGCCGCACATGCCATTGGCACATGCCAATACGTGCCGCAAGCCATATTCCAAGTCGCTATGCCATTGGCACACGCCCAATATAGCGCCCTAGGCTTGCAAGACTTGCAACTAGGTCAACATGGCCGCACGTGCCATTGGCACATGCCAATACGTGCCGCAAGCCATATTCCAAGTCGCTATGCCATTGGCACACGCCAAATATAGCGCCCTAGGCTTGCAAGACTTGCAACTAGGTCAACATGGCCGCACGTGCCATTGGCACATGCCAATACGTGCCGCAAGCCATATTCCAAGTCGCTATGCCATTGGCACACGCCAAATATAGCGCCCTAGGCTTGCAAGACTTGCAACTAGGTCAACATGGCCGCACGTGCCATTGGCACATGCCAATACGTGCCGCAAGCCATATTCCAAGTCGCTATGCCATTGGCACACGCCAAATATAGCGCCCTAGGCTTGCAAGACTTGCAACTAGGTCAACATGGCCGCACATGCCATTGGCACATGCCAATACGTGCCGCAAGCCATATTCCAAGTCGCTATGCCATTGGCACACGCCAAATATAGCGCCCTAGGCTTGCAAGACTTGCAACTAGGTCAACATGGCCGCACATGCCATTGGCACATGCCAATACGAGCCGCAAGCCATATTCCAAGCCGCTATGCCATTGGCACACGCCAAATATAGCGCCCTAGGCTTGCAAGACTTGCAACTAGGTCAACATGGCCGCACATGCCATTGGCACATGCCAATACGTGCTTCAAGCCATATTCCAAGTCGCTATGCCATTGGCACACGCCAAATATAGCGCCCTAGGCTTGCAAGACTTACAACTAGGTCAACATGGCTGTACGTGCCATTGACACATGCCAAACACACACGCCGGTAGCCTAATTTGCAAACCGTGCAACCTACCACCAAGGCATTCCGCACATGCCATTGGCACATGCCAAACACACACGCTGGTAGCCTAACTTGCAAAACCATGCAACCTACCACCAAGGCATTCCGCACATGCCATTGGCACATGCCACACGCACCATTAGCAGCACCACTTGCACTCAAGGCGCAACCAACGAGATATCAACACAAAAGCGGGGATGCTTCTTTGGGTTTTGGTTTGGCGGTCACAGCATGCAGCGTACACTACGCTCACAATTAAGAAAGCGTGAATAGGAATAAAGCGGTCAAATAAAAGAGGAAATAATGGTGAAAAATGTTTTCACCCATTAAACCATGCGGTTACCACCTCCTCTCATTATTTCACCCTTTACTCTCTTCCTTCATGAGGCCAGGGTACGTTTCAATCTCGACTTGTATAAATAGGTCTTACCTATTTCCACCACTGCACGACAAGTCTCGGTCGGGGAGAAATATACTACACTTACACTCTCGTAAAGGCAACTTTGCAAGCTCTCCAAAAAGCTTTCATCTCTTGCAAGCTTCCTAAGCTTTCACTTTCCGATACAAGTCGAGATACGACTCTCCTCAACCCCTTTCTCCGCTTCCCTCCCCAAATCAACCCTTCTCCTCCACTTTGTGACCGAAGCAAGTCTGGAACGGCCATTTCTTGGTTTAGCCGGACTTGTACAGATTGATCTCTCGAATCTATAAAGTGCTCACGTGCAACACATTTGTTTAGGGTTTAAACCAGTTTCTCACTCACCTACCGCATTTACCGAAATCGGCAGAAACGATTTTCACCCATAAACAATTGGCGACCACATCGGGAGGATTGATCTATCGGTTACAATACCAACTCCGACTCCCCGATTTCGTTTCCCGAACGTCAAATCTCAACATGGTGGAACTCGAGGTCGGAGCGGCCGCCGAGAACACCAAAGACACGAACGCACACCCGATGTTAGCATCTCTCCCAATAACGTTGTTACGCCACAGGGCCGACAACGGAACATCGAATGCACTCCCTCAAGTGTAACACCGCCAATCACTGGGGCGGAGCCGCTGCCTCCTCTAGCGTCTCTGCACAACCCTCCAATCACGGCAACGAAAATATCTTTTCGGGTGTCGCGCCACCAGTCACCAGGGCTAGAGCCGCCGCCACGACCCCAAATGCTTCGTCTAGCATGGCACCTCCGTCCACGACCAAGATCCCAACTACCCCGCCAACGGGACGAGAAACCGGAGGGACAAGAGGAAGTCGCCCTTACGTCACCATCGCCGATCCGATGGAACGACAAGAGATGCTCGCGAGCCAGCACAGAGATATGGTTTCAACACGGAAGGAGGTACTCATCTTTCTCAAGACCCCCGACAGTAACGACTACCACGTGAGTCGCGCCCTCCAGTCATTTAGGAACGTCTCCAACAACCCCGACGCCATCACCTCGGCGGAGCACGCCTCCATAGATGAGGAAACTCGCACTAGAATCCCATTGGAAAGAAATCAGCCACCCAACTTTGTCACTAGAGAAGATTTGGAACAACTCCTCTGCAACCGAATCAAGAATGATGAGTTGGACGTGCATCATCACCAACCCCCTTACCCATCCGAAATACGAGAGAATCCCTCTCCCAAGGGGGTACTCTTCTCCTCAATTTACCCCCGTACGATGGTACCGGGAATGCACGTGAGCATGTTTCGTTTCGGAATCCCTAGGTGAACATGAATATAATCACGTTCTTCGTTTAAGGGAATTCTCAAAATCACTTACTTTGGAAGGGCGTATACATGGTACAACAACATCCCAACAGCGGCATTCCCAACCGGAGTAGCATGGTCACCGCGTTTTACAAGAAATACTTCTTCGTGTCCGAACAAGTTACCTTTTCGGACCTCGGAAGAATGTACCCGAGTGGGATAACGAACATCCGAATGATTTCGTCAAAAGGTTCAGGGTTCAAGCTTTCGATTGTCACGACCCAAACGTGACCGAGCAACAATTGGTGAACGCATGCATCAATGGTATGGTTCCAATCTACCGCATACTGCTAGAAAACTTGCGTTTCCAAACGTTCTCCGAACTCCATGAAGCGCGGACGATTCGCAACAAAGACGCGGATTCTTTGGAAAGAACTAGGCCAACTCGAACAGAAGACGCGCGCGAAACCCGCGGGAGTAGACGCCTCATCAACAAACAATTTAATGCCGGCTCATCCTCCGTGAACATAGTAAACGAAAGGGGAAAAAGGAAAGCCGCAACTACGAGCCACCAGCCGAAACGTGAAGCGCCGGCACAACGGGAACCTCGCAACGGAAGATCGTCACTAAAACTCCTGTGCAGCATCGTGAGACCGAAGGAAATACCCTTGATTTCCCATTCCCCATCGAGGAGGTGATTAACCTCCTAGAAGCCTCGGGTTCAAGATGATGTCATCAGATTGCCACCACTCGACGGCCACCAATCGAGGCCGAGATGGCGAACCCCAAATCGCCATTACCACGGGTTCGTTCACCACCCGATTAGCGATTGCAACAGATGAAGCATATTTTCAAAGAAAGGATAGAAGCGGGGAGAACTCCAACTAGGAGACGAAAGAGTGCATCGATACCCACTACCAATAAGAAACTGCGGTTCCTCTGGGGACTCCGTACACGAGACCGTACAATCCATGATGCGACATGTATGCGAAATTCTCTATCTTTCCAAGGTTCAGCGCCAAGATATTTTTGCAGCTCTCAATCGTGTTGTATCCGGCAAATGGCTTTTTCTCTCCTCGGAATCCACGCCAAGGGCCCAAGCTTCCCACACAGGCGAAGCAGAGAACTGGGGACTGTGGACCACGTCCCGTTTAAGAGGTAACGAATTTGACGACACGCTCATCGACATGGCCTCCTACCACAACATCATTACTTTCAAGACACTGAAGGCAGCAGGATTTACGAAACAAGACGTTACCTATTCCCCGTCCGTGATTAAGGACTTGAGAGGAGAATCTTTGAACGCGCATGGCTACATCAACTTAGAGATCGACATGGGAGACGCTATAACACATAGCAAATTCCATATTGTCAAAGAACTAGATTACGACATGATATTGGGACGTTTATGGGTGTTTGACAACAAAGCAAAATTAGATGTGCGCCCTCCGCCAACGTCCACGCCCGAAGGAAATTCCAACAAATCATCCCACTGGTTATCGCATCAACAAACTACTGAATAAACCTAGACATCCGGAGAAGACTCGTTGGCGCTAGCTCATGGTTTTCAAATGCAAGTAAGTCGACCAAGCAACCTTTTCTCGCAACCGGGGTCTTTCCTTCCCCTTTCCGTCATGGGGACTCGGCGCGACATCGGCACGAACGCTGTCAAGAAATGCGAATGGGAGGCTGGACCATTTGAACACTTTGCAAGAAGCTTGGAAACTTCTATTGAAGCCAACGAAGCCAAGACTCAAACAATCGCACGACGTCTGAACCGTTTTCAATTGGGGATGTAGTGGTCAAAGGAAGCACGTTTCAAGTTGGGAAGATGACAAAGTAAAAATGGATTTGCCTGATGAAGGAGAAGACGAGCCGTATCCAGTTGCGGATACCCTTTTGGGAGGATATTTCAAGCTCATCAATGCAGTCACACCTGAAGGCGTGATAATTCACTCGCAATGGCTCAAGGAATCCAATCCATAAAAAAAAAGGGGGGGGGTTGTACTTCCCATTTACTCCTTTTCTTTTTCAGTATTCCCTTTAACAATTCCTCTTAGTAGTTGTACTCCCCCAAGATGAATACACCGTTTGTATTTCTCCCTGGGGATTCCCTTCCAGTCAAAATAAAATAAATATATACATCTCTTTCCAAGCAAATTCTCCAGATATCAGAGAAATACATCAGATAAACCCAGAAAACCACTGCAGAGCCATCTCTTCCAAAAAATATATATGAAGCAAAATGTTTACTGATGAAGAAGAAGGAAAAGATGAGTTTACCAATAAAAAAAAAAAAAAAAGGGGGAGGCATCAAGGGAACTAAGCAGCTAACAGAAATAACAAATGGGAGGAACTAGCCCTCGAAGGATGGAGCACAAATCCCCTCGGGCAAAGCTATCTTCAAACACTTGCCCCAGCAATCCTTCGGGCAACAAAGGTTCCATTCAACGGTTTTAGCAGCAACAACCTCAACATCCCATCCCGAAGCAGCCACACAGCAGCTGGCAGCAGTTGTCCTCCCGACGACTATTCCAAAGATACGCCACCATAACTCCTCAGTATCGCCAACAACACCTTTGGCATCAACTTCAAAGGCTATTTCGCTGCCATCATATGACCCTTCAAAGGTTTTCTCAGCGACACTTCGGAGAAAGTTTTTTGATTCATCCACATCAAGGTCAAGAGTCATGGCGCACTCCTCCATGCTCACTGAGCCCAAGAAAGTCTGAATATGCACTGCTCTTCTTCGGGGATAGATGGAAGGGAGGTCCTTAATGATTTCACTAGCTTCGTGGAATGGAGACTCAGTCCCAACCAATGCCTCCTCAAGAGAAGAAGACCGATCTTCACCAAGTCCGAAATCCTTCTCAGAAGAGTTAAAAGGCGCGACCATCCCCGGGAGGGTCCCATCACACACCGCAAAAGATAAAAATGATGACCCGGTTCTACCATATCTATGCACATGTAAAAGAGGATAACGCGAGCAGAGAAGAATACGAAAACATACCTAAGTATGATCTTCTTAGCCCGAATGACCCCGGTTGGGGTGCTTTTGCAAGAATTAGACCTCGCGCCTTCACTTGGAGAACTTGGTCTGGTTAGGAGATGATTCATCTCCATGCGACATGACAAAGAAAGAAACTCGACAAGAAGAACCCTTTTCTCAAATGAGGAGACGATGCAATTATTTTGGGTATAAATACGGAATCTTAAAAAAAGGGAAAGGAAGCAATGAGGGACATAACGCTTCAGCATTTTAGCATGAATAATGCCCTAATTGAAGCCGCACGTGAAGGAAAGCAAGATAAGGAAACTTTGCTATCGGAAGAAACTCCCTCCTTGTTTACATCGGTCACGCCCGCAAGCACGCACAGACTTCCACACTTTGCGCCGGCCCCACCCAGCAAAGACACGAATTTCCCAAGTCACGCCTGCAAGCACGCACAACTTCCACATTGCGCCGGCCCCACCAGCCAGCACACGAAATTTCCCAAGTCACGCCTGCAAGCACGCACCGCTAGCTTCCACATTGCGCCGGTCTCACCATCTAGCACACTCAGTTTCCCAACTCACGCCAACTTCCCAACATCGCCCAAGCTGCACTGGCCCCACCAATTGTGCCAGCCTCCCGATTGTGTAAACTCCCGTGAGGCAAGGATTCCAAATCCTATTTATAAAAAGGTCGACAACCCCCTCAATTCTCTCTTTACGGTTTGTTGTTGATAGTCCTGTCACCATCTTATGCTTACCTCGCAACAAAGCCCTGTTCCGAGCTAAGCGAGGGGACTTAATGTTGATGGTGGTTTTTAAACAAGGGGTAAAATCGTAAAACCCTAAGACCTAGTGTTACCTGCAACACATTAACTAAGAGCATTTAATTCAGGTGTAAATAATTAATAGGGGTATTTTTTCAAAATACCAGATTAGGTTTTCGACCACAGAACCCTAATTCCAAAACTAAGCCGCACACGCGCATCATGGCAACCATGCCAAACCAAGCCGCACTCTGCGCACGGGCAAACAATGCCAAACCAAGCCGCACTCTCGCGCATCATTGGCAACAATGCCAAACCAAGCCGCACTCTGCGCACCATGGCAACCATGCCAAACCAAGCCGCACTCTGCGCATCATTGGCAACAATGCCAAACTAAGCCGCACTCTCGCGCACCATGGCAACCATGCCAAACCAAGCCGCACTCTCGCGCATCATTCATGACAACAATGCCAAACCAAGCCGCACTCTGCGCACCATGGCAACCATGCCAAACCAAGCCGCACTCTGCAGACACAAGGGCAAGCAATGCCAAACCAAGCCGCATACATCGCACACCATGGCAACAATGCCAAATCTCAAGCCGCTATGCCTTTGGCACACGCCAAATATGGCGCCCTAGGCTTGCAAGACTTGCAACTAGGTCAACATGGCCGCACATGCCATTGGCACATGCCAATACGTGCCGCAAGCCATATTCCAAGTCTCTATGCCATTGGCACACGCCAAATATAGCGCCATAGGCTTGCAAGACTTGCAACTAGGTCCAACATGGCCGCACATGCCATTGGCACATGCCAACACGTGCCGCAAGCCATATTCCAAGTCGCTATGCCATTGGCACACGCCAAATATAGCGCCCTAGGCTTGCAAGACTTGCAACTAGGTCAACATGGCCGCACATGCCATTGGCACATGCCAATACGTGCCGCAAGCTATATTCCAAGTCGCTATGCCATTGGCACACGCCAAATATAGCGCCCTAGGCTTGCAAGACTTGCAACTAGGTCAACATGGCCGCACGTGCCATTGGCACATGCCAATACGTGCCGCAAGCTATATTCCAAGTCGCATATGACATTGGCACACGCCAATATAGCGCCCTAGGCTTGCAAGACTTGCAACTAGGTCAACATGGCCGCACATGCCATTGGCACATGCCAATACGTGCCGCAAGCCATATTCCAAGTCGCTATGCCATTGGCACACGCCAAATATAGCGCCCTAGGCTTGCAAGACTTGCAACTAGGTCAACATGGCCGCACGTGCCATTGGCACATGATAGGTGTAGAATACACCTAATTTACTATCTAGTAGTTTATGCTTTCTTTGCTATTTTTCTTGTAAATTATGTATTTTACGCTTGTTTTGAGTTTTATAGCTACTCTGGAGTCGCACGGAGGAAAAGAAGAAGAAATCACCCAATTTAAGTCAAAAGGGCAAAAAGGTCATTTTACGGGCGAACACTATCCAGGAGCCCAAGTAGTGGTTAAGGGGCTCTCATTAGTGGTACCCCTCATCACTCAACAGTAGGTGTTATTAACACTGGGTAGCCCTTATCCAGAGGATGGTTATGCTAGGTAGCATCCAATTGGGTCGGTCCTATCCATGGCTTATATCCAGACCCGACCCGGATCCAGACCCACTTCACAAACCTACCCTAAATCGAGAGAATACCTTACTCTCATTTTCACCCGAAGTGAGGAATTCGGAGAAAAGAAAGAAGAGATCGAGATGAACTCGAAGCAAGATGAAGTCGCACATTCGTTGAAGCCTAAGCTCGATTCGAGAGTTTGCTATCGCAATTAGGAGCTAGGGTTTCGACAAAGATTGAAGACTCGTGATATGAATTTCGGAGAAGAGTTAATGGTGAAGTTTCGGATCGAGATTGATTAGAAGATTGAGGGGATTTAATCGATGAAATTGTGTTGTTAATGTTTAAAGAAGATGAATGAGAGATGGGTTTGTGGTTCAAGATGAAGAATGGGTTGATCGAAATTGGGGTTTGTGTTGGTTTGTTGAATCGGAGACTCTCGCGGGGATTAATGATGCGAAATCGATTCGGGGGACTCGGGAGAGAAGGAGTCGATCTTTGTTGAGTGCAATCGACAAAGAAGATGGATTTGATTTATGGGTTCTGTTGAGATGATAATCGATGCTGCTGTTGCAATCGATTCAGGGTACTGATTCAAGAAGAGGGGAGCAACTGGATGAGAAGATGAAGAACACAGTAATGGGTTTTGTGAACCAAGATGGTGGAACTGAGTGAATCTCTGTAGATGTATGTTAGGATACAGTTGTCAAGTGTAGAATTATAAGTGGAGGTTGAATTCAGATGCAATATGGGTTGGGTGTGAATCAGTCAAGTAAAAGATGGATTTAGAGGTTGATGAAGGCAAGGGAGATGCTGTTGCAGGTGGCCTGAGATGGGCTAATGAGGTATTGGGATGAGCAAAGAATTCAAGACATTAGAGATGGAATTGCAGACTGATCATCGTTGAAGTTGCTCTTTGCAATGTCATGAAATGACTTGGTTTAATGGTCTTTGGGAATATGAAGTCGCAATGGTGATTGGTGAGATGGTAAATGGTCGAAGACTAGGAAATGCCATGGTAATTCGGATGAACTCGGGAAGGAATTTTGCGGGGATTGTGGCAACTCGATGGTGGTGTTTTTTGTGGAGTAAATGCTCAGGTGGTGAAGCTATAATGAGATTGGTTGCTGCTGTGAGCTCAGGCAAGGGTTGTGCTGCTGGTTTACAACTGAAGAGTTATGCAGCTGGTTGTGGAGTTATGCCAGTGAGTTAGTCCTAACGGAGGACCGAACGGAATATTCCGTCGAATATTCTCTTGACGGAGAAATTTTCAGGTGGCCGGCGGTGACGTTTTCCGGCCAAATTCCGGCCACAATCCCAGTTTTCCATGAGCCAAAAATTTCGAATTTTCTATGGACTTCTCTCATGGGTGTGAAGACTTGGGCTAGGAATTGGATGGAGAATTGGACTCAAATTTGGAAAGAGAAGATGAAGAGTTGAGAAAGACTTGAATTTGGAAATTGAATTGCAAAAGGAAAAGGGTTCTATTCCTTGGAAGATTTGGAGAATATTGAAGCCTATAAATAGAGAAGTTTTCTACAACTCTCTACACATCTTTCTCTACATCTCTACACACATCTTTACACACACAATTCTTTTCTTTTCTTATTCTTTGTGTGAACTCTTTAACATGAGTAGTTAATTTATTGATTGAGGATGAATTCCTAGTTCTTAACATATGATTTAAGTTTTTGTTTTCAAATTCTATCTTGAAGTTTTTCACATAATTATCGATTGTTTTTACTAATAGGAGTGATCTTAAAGACATTCATGATTGATTGATAGATTGTTTGGGTGGCCAACTAAATTGATTTGTTAATTCGATCTAAAGCTAGTGAAAGTTAGGGGATAAGTAATCGTTTCTTGACTCTTTACATAAGTAGCAAACACGAGACCTTGCGGAGGGATTCCGTGGAGCAATTGTGTGTAGAAAAAACGTTAGCAAGTAGACCTTGAGCTAAGAGTCTAACTACTAATATCAACCTAAGAAATTCACAAAACCTAATGCATGAGCCAAGTTACATCTAGGTTGAGCTAATTCTAGGTGGCTTGGTGATTAGAATCCGGTAGTCGAGAACTTCCGTGTCCGGTGATACAAGGGATTTAGGGGTTTAGCACTGAGCTAGCTGCTTTACCTACGGTTGGTGATAATTTGTGACTAATAACAAGTAGAAAAGAACATAACTTGAATCATTGTTTTGCAACGAAGAAGGATTCCTTGGTCTTGTCTCTCTTATCGTTTTCAACTTTACCTTTTTAATTGTTTTGTTTATTTTCTTTTGCTTTTACACCCCCTTTCGTGACAATTTTTACAACTAGAATCTCGTGCTCTCGTGGGATCGACCTTGACTACCCTATATTACTTGTTAATTAGGTAGTAAAGTATTAATTAATTTGTTGTGGTTACGACACGCATCAAATTTTGGCGCGCTGCCCGTGGGAGCGACGGATGATTTTAGTTGTTTTTATTTTTCTTTTTGCTTTATTTTTGCTTTGTTGGATTCTATTCCGTATCTAACTTGGTTTTTGAATCTTATTTCAGGTGCCGGTTTTCCATGTACGGTGGACAAGAGCAAGCATATTACAACAATCAATACGGTTTTCAACCTCAACATTATGGCAACTTCCAACCATCCTTAGGATATAATCAAAACCAACCTTTTGGCTATGATCAAATTCCTACGGAACATTATGGATATTCTCATACATATCAACAACCTTATGACGGGTATGTAAGTGGACAATCACAAGGATGGGAGGATAGTGTTTATGATCAGAAATTATCTAGTTTTGCGGATAAGATGTTGGCCATGATTGAGGATCTTCAACAAAAGATGCAAGAATCACATCGAGAAATTCAAAGGAATTCGGAGAACATATACGAACAAATTAACCAACCTTTAGAAACTTTTGATGACGCTAGTGTAGATTACTCGAGCCTTGATCTTAATAATGATCAATCACCTATTCAAGAGGTAGAGCTTGAGGAAGATGCATTTATTGCTTGGAAAAAATTTCTTAAGGAAAGATGGGAGTCCGCGGAAGTGTATGAACGTTGCAACGATGAGGAAGTTATTCCAACTCCGGATCATAATAACGATCCTTCACCTATTCAAAAGGAGGAGATTGGGTGTGACTTACCTATTGTTGTAAACGGTGTAACACCCGCACATGAAGATCTTACAATCTATACCGATGAGAATCACTTTAGTGAATGGCCCGATTCGATGATGAGAATGTTGAAGAGATGATACTAGAGGATGAAACCACATTCATTGATTTTGTGGAAGACCCAATTGAACTTGCGAATGATTTTAATGATGCCGAGACTTTGGTTAAGGTAGAAAACGACGAAGAATGGTTGCACGGTTTAATAGAGGACCACGATATACAAGAGGTAAGTATTTCACTTGAATTTTTTAAGGATGATGAGGATTCTATAATACAAGAGATTGTGCAAGGTTTGTCTAATCCTTTGCCTATTGATTCTTCTCCTTCACCTCTTATTGGTTTGAATGTATGTGCTTCGAAAGTATTTTTGGATGATTTTGTTTCAAAATACCCACCATTGGAAACACTTGATGCTAACACTATGCAGGTTTGCCAAGAGGAATACATGGAAGTTCCCAAATTCTATGTTCTTTATACACTTCGAGTGTGGAAGAGAATAAGTGTGGGGAAGTTTCTATCGAGCGATAATTTCACTATTATTTTCTTGTGCTAACATTTGTATGGAGTTATTGTGTGCAAAACAGGTATTATGGGTGGATCCTCAAATTTTCCGATTGTTGGTATATGGGGAATGAATCTTACAAGAGCCAAGTCGGGCCGTCGACTTTAAAACAAGCGCTTAATGGGAGGCAACCCATCGGTTTTGTATTTCTTATCTTTTGCTTTTTGTTATTTCTTTTTCTTGTTTCTTATCATGTTAAAATTTCCCACCTTGACTTTACTAGGAGGATTCAATTACATTGAGGACAATGTAAGGTTTAAGTGTGGGGGAGTGGTTAAGCATGTTTTTAAAACAAAAATTACAAAAAAATGAAAAAATTTGAAAAAAAAAAAAAAAAAGGTTTTACTTAAAAATTCCAACTTTTAAAGATTTTAGAGTCACTAGCATACTTCTAGGTATGTTTACATAGAGATTTTGACCGACATAATTAAACTTGGAAATGTTAGGGAACTACATTCGGATTTCTTGTTTGTTTGAGTGTTAAATAATGGATTTAATCATGCCGGTGATGCGAATTTGGTGCAGGGAGAAGTGCGTTATTAGAGTTCTTTGATCAATCATTAGTGGAGACTACCCGTATTCATATCATGAGAGGCACCGACCAGAAATCTTCCATCTACTAAAGAGCTTCTTTTGAGTGTGTGTCACCGTAAGTTAATTAGGGTAGAATGGTGAGCTACCCAACCTCCCACCAATAGAAGCACTACTCTTTGATCTCTTGAGTGCTAATTTTGTCAATCATGAGGGTGACGTCCATGGATGAAAGCTTCCTTCTTGTAGTTCGATTTGCGGTTAGCACCATTCTCTCTCTCGACAATAACGGATCCATAGAAACACTCTCATCATCAACAAGGAGCGACATCAAAATCTACAAGGAAAGTTGGAAAAGTTTAAGGTTTATAAGCAACGGAACAAGAAAAAGAGCAAATTTCAAATACAAGTAAAAGCAACATACAAATGAGCGGAATTCACATAATATGTTGAGGACTTACAATACAATGAGGTAATTTTATATTCAAGTATGAAGACTTATTCATGAAAGCGAAGAAAATTAAAAGGTGAGAATTTTTGAAGTTTATGATTTCAAGACAATACAAGTTGTGAAGAATCAAGCGGTAAAATACTTCTTCCACGGCCATGGTTTATTTGTATTTTATTTCTCTTGTTAATTTCAAAAAAAAAAAAAAAAAAAAAAAAAAATTGAAAAAAAAGAAAAGGAAAGAAAAAGAAAAACACAAGAGAAATATTTGTTCTTATTTTTATTAGCCGTGGGGAAGGAAAATATATAAGGAAGTTTCAAGCGACAAGGATTTTTAAGGTAAAAGGTTACAAATTGTCAAGGATTTATGGAATTCAAGGGTTTATCATCAATAGTTGAAACCGAAGATAAAGATGAGGAGCGGAAGACGTTTCTATTGGATGCCGTGAGAGTGGTGTTATCATAATTGGCGATCGGATGTGAAGGTGAGTAAGTAATCTCATCCTCAATATAAATGGTTGATTTCCTTCCTTAGAGATCGTCAGAAAAATGGTTTTTCAAAATATAAAATATGTGGGTTTTTAAGAATATTTCGGAAGTTATCCTTCCCACCATTCAACGTGTCGCAGGAATTCTCTCTTCATTCCTACCTGCACACATGTGAGAACCATAAAAAAGCCGTCTTTTTGAGTGCAATTATCATAAAATCCTATTTGGTGAGGCAGAAGTCGAGGCGAAATGCTTATTGATCGTTTCTCAAACACGCATTCTCTCATTATGGTGTGGTTATTTCTCACTCAACATTTAAGAATGAGAATATGTTCTTTGGTATTTCTAACTTCTTATTACTAGCATGCAGAAATTCTATGTCCTCATAACTCTTTGGATGCTTGTGACGCTTGAACGCTTTGAAGTTGTGAGTTTTTAGTTTGATTTGCTCGAGGACTAGCAAAGTCTAAGTGTGGGGGAATTTGATAGGTGTAGAATACACCTAATTTACTATCTAGTAGTTTATGCTTTCTTTGCTATTTTTCTTGTAAATTATGTATTTTACGCTTGTTTTGAGTTTTATAGCTACTCCGGAGTCGCACGGAGGAAAAGAAGAAGAAATCACCCAATTTAAGTCAAAAGGGCAAAAGGTCATTTTACGGGCGAACACTATCCGGAGCCCAGTAGTGGTTAAGGGGCTCTCATTCAGGGTACCCCTCATCACTCAACAGTGGGTGTTATTAACACTGGGTAGCCCTTATCCAGAGGATGGTTATGCTGGGTAGCATCCAATTGGGTCGGTCCTATCCATGGCTTATATCCAGACCCGACCCGGATCCAGACCCACTTCACAAACCTACCCTAAATCGAGAGAATACCTTACTCTCATTTTTCACCTGAAGTGAGGAATTCAGAGAAAAGAAAGAAGAGATCGAGATGAACTCGAAGCAAGATGAAAGTCATTTCGTTGAAGCCTAAGCTCGATTCGAGAGTTTGCTATCGCAATTAGGAGCTAGGGTTTCGACAAAGATTGAAGACTGTGATATGAATTTCAGAGAAGAGTTAATGGTGAAGTTTCAGATCGAGATTGATTAGAAGATTGAGGGGATTTAATCGATGAAATTGTGTTGTTAATGTTTAAAGAAGATGAATGAGAGATGGGTTTGTGGTTCAAGATGAAGAATGGGTTGATCGAAATTGGGGTTTGTGTTGGTTCTGTTGAATCGGAGACTCTCTGGGGATTAATGATGCAGAAATCGATTCGAGGGACTCGGGAGAGAAGGAGTCGATCTTTGTTGAGTGCAATCGACAAAGAAGATGGATTTGATTTATGGGTTCTGTTGAGATGATAATCGATGCTGATGTTGCAATCGATTCAGGGTACTGATTCAAGAAGAGGGGCGCAACTGGATGAGAAGATGAAGAACACAGTAATGGGTTTGTGAACCAAGATGGTGGAACTGAGTGAATCTCTGTAGATGTATGTTAGGATACAGTTGTCTTCAAGTGTAGAATTATAAGTGGAGGTTGAATTGAGGATGCAATATGGGTTGGTTGTGAATCGAGTCAAGTAAAAGATGGATTTAGAGGTTGATGAAGGCAAGGGAGATCTTCATTGCGGGTGGCCCCGAGTGGGCTAATGAGGCTGGGATGAGCAAAGAATTCAAGACATTAGAGATGGAATTGCACCAATCTTTCGTTGAAGTTGCTACCGCAATGTCATGAAATGACTTGGTTTAATAGTCTTTGGGAATATGAAGGCTGCAATGGTGATTGGTGAGATGGTAAATGGTCGAAGACTAGGAAATGCCATGGTAATTGAGGATGAACTCGGGAAGGAATTTTGCGGGGATTGTGGCAGCTCGATGGTGGTGTTTTTTGTGGAGTAAATGCTCGGGTGGTGAAGCTTATAATGAGATTGGTTCTTCTTTGTGAGCTCAGCAAGGGTTGTCTTTCTTTGGTTTACAAGCGAAGAGTTATGCACTGGTTGTGGAGTTATGCGGCCGATGGAGAGTCCTAACGGAGAGTTAGTCTAACGGGAACGGAATATTCCGTCGAATATTCTCTTGACGGAGAAATTTTCGTGGTGTGGCGGTGACGTTTTCCGCCCAAATTCCGGCCACAATCCCGAGTTTTCCAGCGAGCCAAAAATTCCAGAATTTTCTATGGACTTCTCTCATGGGTGTGAAGACTTGGGCTAGGAATTGGATGGAGAATTGGACTCAAATTTGGAAAGAGAAGATGAAGAGTTGAGAAAGACTTGAATTTGGAAATTGAATTGCAAAAGGAAAAGGGTTCTATTCCTTGGAAGATTTGGAGAATATTGAAGCCTATAAATAGAGAAGTTTTCTACAACTCTCTACACATCTTTCTCTACATCTCTACACACATCTTTACACACACAATTCTTTTCTTTTCTTATTCTTTGTGTGAACTCTTTAACATGAGTAGTTAATTTATTGATTGAGGATGAATTCCTAGTTCTTAACATATGATTTAAGTTTTTGTTTTCAAATTCTATCTTGAAGTGTTCACATAATTATCGATTGTTTTTACTAATAGGAGTGATCTTAAAGACATTCATGATTGATTGATAGATTGTTTGGGTGGCCAACTAAATTGATTTGTTAATTCGATCTAAAGCTAGTGAAAGTTAGGGGATAAGTAATCGTTTCTTGACTCTTTACATAAGTAGCAAACACGAGACCTTGCGGAGGGATTAGTGGAGCAATTGTGTGTAGAAACAACGTTAGCAAGTAGACCTTGAGCTAAGAGTCTAACTACTAATATCAACCTAAGAAATTCACAAAACCTAATGCATGAGCCAAGTTACATCTAGGTTGAGCTAATTCTAGGTGGCTTGGTGATTAGAATCCCAGAGTCGAGAACTTCCGGTGTCCCAGGTGATACAAGGGATTTAGGGGTTTAGCACTGGAGCTAGCATTTGCTTTACCTACGGTTGGTGATAATTTGTGACTAATAACAAGTAGAAAAGAACATAACTTGAATCATTGTTTTGCAACGAAGAAGGATTCCTTGGTCTTGTCTCTCTTATCGTTTTCAACTTTACCTTTTTAATTGTTTTGTTTATTTTCTTTTGCTTTTACACCCCCCTTTCGTGACAATTTTTACAACTAGAATCTCGTGCTCCTCGTGGGATCGACCTTGAATACCCTATATTACTTGTTAATTAGGTAGTAAAGTATTAATTAATTTGTTGTGGTTACGACACGCATCAAGACATGCCAATACGTGCCGCAAGCCATATTCCAAGTCGCTATGCCATTGGCACACGCCAAATATAGCGCCCTAGGCTTGCAAGACTTGCAACTAGGTCAACATGGCCGCACATGCCATTGGCACATGCCAATACGTGCCGCAAGCCATATTCCAAGTCGCTATGCCATTGGCACACGCCCAATATAGCGCCCTAGGCTTGCAAGACTTGCAACTAGGTCAACATGGCCGCACGTGCCATTGGCACATGCCAATACGTGCCGCAAACCATATTCCAAGTCGCTATGCCATTGGCACACGCCAAATATAGCGCCCTAGGCTTGCAAGACTTGCAACTAGGTCAACGTGGCCGCGCGTGCCATTGGCACATGCCAATACGTGTCGCAAGCCATACTCCAAGTCGCTATGCCATTGGCACACGCCAAATATAGCGCCTTAGGCTTGCAAGACTTGCAACTAGGTCAACATGGCCGCACGTGCCATTGGCACATGCCAATACGTGCCGCAAGCCATATTCCAAGTCGCTATGCCATTGGCACACGCCAAATATAGCGCCCTAGGCTTGCAAGACTTGCAACTAGGTCAACATGGCCACACATGCCAATACGTGCCGCAAGCCATATTCCAAGTCGCTATGCCATTGCACACGCCAAATATAGCGCCCTAGGCTTGCAAGACTTGCAACTAGGTCAACATGGCCGCACATGCCATTGGCACATGCCAATACGAGCCGCAAGCCATATTCCAAGCCGCTATGCCATTGGCACACGCCAAATATAGCGCCCTAGGCTTGCAAGACTTGCAACTAGGTCAACATGGCCGCACATGCCATTGGCACATGCCAATACGTGCCGCAAGCCATATTCCAAGTCGCTATGCCATTGGCACACGCCAAATATATCGCCCTAGGCTTGCAAGACTTGCAACCCAGGTCAACATGGTCCGCACATGCCATTGGCACATGCCAATACGTGCCGCAAGCCATATTCCAAGTCGCTATGCCATTGGCACACGCCAAATATAGCGCCCTAGGCTTGCAAGACTTGCAACTAGGTCAACATGGCCGCACGTGCCATTGGCACATGCCAAACACACACGCCGGTAGCCTAACTTGCAAACCGTGCAACGTACCACCAAGGCATTCCGCACATGCCAAACACACACGCCGGTAGCCTAACTTGCAAAACCATGCAACCTACCACCAAGGCATTCCGCACATGCCATTGGCACATGCCACACGCGCATTATTAGCACCACTTGCACTCAAGGCGCAACCAACGAGATATCAACAACACAAACTGGGGATGCTTCTTTAGGGTTTTGGTTTTCCGGTCACAAAGATGATTAAGCCGTACACTACGCTCAATTAAGAAAGCGTGAATAGGAATAAAGCGGTCAAATAAAAGAGGAAATAATGGTGAAAACGTTTTCACCCATTAAACCATGCGGTTACCACCTCCTCCCATTATTTCACCCTTTACTCTCTTCCTTCATGAGGCCAAGGTACGTTTCAATCTCGACTTGTATAAATAGGTCTTACCTATTTCCACCAGACGACAAGTCTCGGGTCGGAGAAATATACTACACTTACACTCTAAAGGCAACTTTGCAAGCTCTCCAAAAGCTTTCATCTCTTGCAAGCTTCTAAGCTTTCACTTTCTCGATACAAGTCGAGATACTACTCTCTCAACACCTTTCTCTTCCCTCCCCAAATCAACACTTCTCCTCCACTTTGTGACCGAAGCAAGTCCGGAACGGCCATTTCTTGGTTTAGCCTGACTTGTGCGTATTGATCTCGAATCTATAAAGTGCTCACGTGCAAGACATTTGTTTAGGGTTTAAACCAGTTTCTCACTCACCTACCGCATTTAGAAATCGCGTAAACGATTTTCACCCATAGA
>JAJJWW010004479.1:0-86613 GCA_023531295.1 Papaver armeniacum
ATATTTCGATCCTACAATAGTATTCTTTGGCAAACCTTCAAACCATTTCAAGGCCTCTCCTATTAAACTTGATGCAAAATATTTGCACAATCTGACATCATGGTTTTCCCATTGTAGCATACATCTCACATAAGCTTTGATGTGTTGTACTGCACAAGTTGTTCCATCAAAAATGCTGGTTAACGAAGGTAAATTGCACTTTGGGGGTATTCCTCCTAATTGTACTTCTTGTGTGAATGGGGTTTTCGCAGCTTCTTCTATGGCGTCATCCAGTTGTCTCTTACCTCGTTCTCTTTTATTATTTAACATTCCTCTCATTTCCGCTAGCTCTCTCAAAATTTGTTCATTTACACCAGAATTTGGGTCCATTGGTCTTTTTAACTCCGCCTCTCTTCTTCTGCGTTCATATCTGTTTTGACTTTCTTGTTCATCATTTTCTTCTCGTCTTTCTCTGCGATCTTCTCTTTTATTTCTTTCATGAATTCGCACACCATTATATTTCTCATTTTCTCTTCTTTGCCGCCTTTCAGTTCTCCTTTGTACTCTATCATATTCTTCATTGATATTACCATTATTGCGATTTTTTTCACGCCTTCTTTCTCGATTATCATGATTGTTCTGGCGAATTGCCTCTTGTAGCTCCCGTTCTTCTACTTCTGCTCTCAGTCTTTCCCTCTCACAAGCTAGACGTGCTTGTTCACTGTAATGTCTTTCAATTTCATCTTCAATTACTCGTTGATGTCTTTGCACTTCTCTCCCATGTAATATTCTCCTTCCTTCTTCCCGATTTTCTTCGCCATCTTGATTATTTCGCCCCTGACGTTGTCTATTTCCCTGATTTCTATCGTTATTTCCATTTTGAAGGGTTTCAGCACGTTGGATATAACGATCTTCCATTATTTCTCTTCTTTCGCGACGTTCTTCGCCTGGATTTTGTACTTCCTCTCGAGTTTCTTCATTAGCATTTTCTACAGGCAAATTTCGTCTTATTTCTTCTCTAACTGATCTTGAACTTGAACTTGTAGTGCTTCTTGACCTTCTACTTTGTAATCTCATGTTTTCCATCCTCAACTCATGATTTTGCCTTGTTAGATTTGCACGTTCTTCTGCTTCTAATCGCCTTTCTTCATGTATTGTTTGCCTCAATGCCTCTAACGCTGCAATCTCTTCATTTCCATGAATTATTCCTCCAATTACTTCTTGGTCTCTCTCCTCTCGTCCATTGCTTCCTAATTGCTGCTCTTCTCCCATTTCATCTACAAAATCTGATCGCCAAGTATGTACACTCACTCTGTCATAATCCACAGTTCTATTTTGTATTGGTGTACGTTGAATTGGCGGTTGAACTTGATTTTCTCCATTGTTTCTTGTGTTCACTCTTGAAGATTCCTCCATTTCATCTCTCCCTTTTCCAGCAAGTCCCCTACTCCTTCTAACAGTTGTTAGTTGTTTTGATGCATGTCTTCTTCTAGCCATTTTTCAATCTTAATGAGTTGTTGAAAATTATATGAAATTCCTTTCCTATTGCTCCAAATTCTTTCAAATCACAATATCAATCTTCAGTCCCTGTTTCTAGCGCCATTATGTGATTGCAGGAATTCCTACAATACATCCCTCACAAGAATTCATAATATTCAACTCATCTTTAAGATCAATAATCAACCTTTTTATTAATTGAGTTAGAAATTTTACAAGAAGGAAGTGAAATCAAGAATATAATTGCAACTCTAGACTTTCTCTCTCCTCAAAACTTTCTCTCTACTCTAAAAAGATCTCCCCCTCTCTTAAGCCTACTCGGTCCTTTATGTAGGACATTACATAGTGGATGACAGCTAAGATGTCCTTTATTTTCGGATCTGCCTTGCGACATTCTCGCAAGTATTCAAATGTTAAATCTCGCAACACTCCTCAATCTCGCTAGGTCTTCACATCTTTCTCGTGTTCGGGCTGTCGTCATCCGTTGCGTCATTTTTATTACCAATCTGCGATATCTTCGCAGTGTGTTGTTCAAGGATTTCGTAAGGATATTAATGTTGCGATATTCTGATCCTACAAGGTTAAGTTCTAAAATCGGTGAAGTATGACTACATACTCATGAATAAATATATTTATATAATAAGGAATGCAATCTTTGCAAACCGTGGCTAAAATGTTCATGAATTGATTCTCTTGAATCAAAACCGATTTTGCTTCAATTGTGTCTTGTATACTTCTATGTGAAAAAGCGAGGGTCTAACAACCACACCCAATAATTCGTTTGGCAATCTGAATAGACAAACTCCAATATACTTTCAAGAGAATCAACTAGACAGTCAGACTCAATCTATAGAAAGGTATATCAAAGAGTTTTATATCAGGTTATTTGGTTTTTGGTACTCGGGTTTTGACAAAACCTGGGTTTGGTCTAACATTTGTCCGGCCTTTGCGTTTGGTCTAAAGACCAATGTTGACCCTCGTTGACTCGGTTAGATTTGACTTCTGCTAATTAAATAGGTAAATACGAAAATATATTTTACTTTAGGAACAATGACTAACCAAGTCCCTAACCCATAATACCGAGTTACACCGGTCCAATCCGACTCGTACTGATCCAAACTACCGAAGCTTATATTGTTTTTCTCGAACTCAATCTCTTTCTCTCTGTAGTCTGCTTTTTTATCGCTTCTTTACTCTCTGAAATCTCCATTTTTTTTCTTTCTTTAGTTTCGTGGAAACCAATCACAAAAACGTATCAGGGTTTGCTTTAATTCCATTAAATGATGAAGAACACCATTGTTGGAGAGATTTAGAATCCAGGGCTTGATTTTGAAGATTTTGATTGAAGAAGAAAAGATGATTAGGATATAACTATGGTGCAATTCGTGTTCAGTTAGGGTTTTGATTCTTTTTGGGGTTTCAATTTGGGTTCATAATATAATCGATTCAATTAAAAGAGAATGAGAATTGAATAGGAGCAAATGATGTTACTGCAGCTGCCATGGGGGGTCTTGTGCCGAGAATTATTGGATGTTGGTTCAAGTCAAGTAGGCAGTGGTGGTTCTTCTCAGATTGGTGTTGTAGGATGTTGTAGAGAGAGCTTGGACATGAAAGAAATTCAGCAGAAATGGGGAATTGTGCACGAGGTGGAGTCAAATTCCATGATGTCTGATTGATGCTGCTACTTACATATCTAGATGGTGCTCGAATTTTAATTGTTGCATTAGAAATGGCTGTTGTGAATGTGTTGTTGATTGCAGAGAATGGAGGATTCAATAGAAGATTTTGAATCAGATCGAAGAAGCTAGGATTTGTCAATTCGGTCAAATCCATAAGAAGAAAGAAATTGGAGATTGAGATGTTGAATTTGGGTTTGAACAGAAATTGAAGTTGGGGTTCTGCTGAGATCGATTTGATTATTAGGGTGTGAAGAATTTGTGTGATTCAACATAGAGAAATTGAATCTAGAAGAAGGAATCTGAGAAATTGAAGGCTGGGTTTTCCATTGATTACATGGAGAAGAAGAACTGAAGGAGCTTTCGAATTCAACATCGACGACAATGGGATTTTAGAGATTGATGTTGTATTTGGATGGCTATGTACTCAGGTCATTGACAGCGTCGTTAACGGCGTTAACTAATAGATTTTATTTATAATTTTTTAATAATTAGTAAACAGAAGTCATGGTTTAACTGGGTCAATGCAGGTCAATGTTGGTCTTTAGACCGAACGCAAAGGCTGGACAAATGTTATACCAAGCCCAGGTTTTGGTCAAACTCTGAGTACCAAAAACCAAATAACCCTTTTATATCTCTGTTGATGGTGGTTTTTAGTTCAAGGCTAAAATTGTAAAACCAGTATTTAATGCATTGTCACCCTGCAAGGGGTAAATCCATTTGAAAGGTGACGAGTGCAAAAAACCTCCTCGCTCATTAAGCAATTCAATGCATATGAAATTCACTCTGAATGGTGCGCGTAGTAGCAATCCCAAATATTCTGTGATTTCCATTTTATGTCAGCATTATTAATCAATGCATGATTTACCTAGTATTTTTACGTGCTATGTTCTCGGTAGAACTCTCATCATTGACATGACATGATGATTAAGTGTTCATTCTCAGTAGAATAGCATGAATCTCCCGAAGTGCCGTATTGAGATTTGCATGAAAATACCCACACATGCTACATCACTCTCTGACAAAGAGAATCTTGTATCGACACGCTTTTAACTAAAGGCGGATCGATTGAACATGTTTAATTTCCTTAAGGAAAATCTAGACTGTCTATATCAGTCTCAGAAACGATCACGGCCACACAATTTGGCCGCGCGATTCAACAAGCCTGGCCAAGCCCTGACGGAAATAGGCAACCATCATGATGACCATCAGCGGGCACACCAACGCCCCAACTGATCGGACCTTGCCTAAACGCATCCCAGCGTTGTCAAACGCCAATCCTAATTATGGTGGTCACGCTATGGAAAGAAGCTCGAACGAGCATAGACTGTCCAAAACTGTATTAAAAGCGTCAAAGCCGTCCAACTTTGCCAGCCTGGTTGGACGGCTTGGACTACTCCACGAGTGATTAGGAAAGTGGTAGCACGCCCACCGGTGGGCCCACTAGTCATCTAGTTGATCGAATCCCATGTTGACCATTCACAAGCGCTTCAAACGCCGACCCAAACATGGGCGTTGGCGCTGCGCGCAAAGCTCGAATGAGCTAAAACCTTAAAAAATGGTCTCAAAAGCCATCATATCCGTCCAACTTCGCCAGCCTAGTTGGACGGCTTAGATCGCATTCCAAACAATCAAGGAAGTGCTAACATGATCATCCGTGGGCCCACTAGTGCCCTAGTCGATCGACTTGCCTGCGGCAAGCCTATAGAGTGTTCAATCGCTTGCCCAAACTATGGCAGACGTGATGATTTTAAAACCCTAATTTGGGTCGCGGAAGTGTATTAGTGTCTTAAATCGATCACTACCATCCAACTTAGCCAGCCAGTTTGGATGGCTTAGATCGCGTTTTGGACAGTCAGGGGGGAACACACGAGTTAACCACCGGCCCAACACTATTCCTGCTTGATCGACTTGCCCATGGGAAGTCGATGATGTATTAAATTGCTTGATCGAACTAGGGAAGCCGCGGAGGTTTCAAAACCCTAATTGGGTTTACGTCAACATACTTCTGTTGCAGGTTGATCACAACCATCCATCTTCGCCAGCCTAAACGAGCGGCATAGATATAGATTCAAGTGGTCCCGAAGGTGTTAACGTGATCACTGCGGACCCACCTTTACACGTGATTGACCGACCTACGCAAATTATGGCTCGATGCCTCGAAATGCACGCCCAAAGAGGGGTGGGCCACACGGCTCCCTAAACCCTAAAGCTGCGTCAATGGCATTATGCAACTGCCGCAAAACATCTCGTCCATCCAACTTTGCTAACCTAGTTGGATGGTGTGGATTTGTTCTTCGAAAACAAGCAACGCAACATTATGAAGGCCGGCCATCCTTCTTCCGCATGAGGCGATCGACCAAGTGATGACGTGACCGTAGGGTCCTCAAACGATCACCCAAAGGTGGTCAATCATGCTGCCTCCTTTAAGACGCATATCCGCGACTTATTCAATCAGGCTCTAAAAAAATGATGCTTCATCGATTAGTTTGAGCTGCTTAAATGCGATACTTCACATGCATCGAATACATACAATATTTTATATTGGCCTCATAAAAAACTTAGTTGTTTCACCAAATAGCACCATGCTATTCTCCGCGGCGGGTCCCACGACTTGACCCACTTATTCGAGACATCAAACATGTCACAAACTGGGGGATACTTACTGGGGTATTGGCCTGGCGGTTTACAGCGTGCGACGTGCAACGCGTCCATTACGAGAACGTGTCAGGAAAGATGGGCGGTTAATAGTAGTGAGAGTGGTGGAAGAACATGTGATCAGTTTTCCCTCATAACGGAAACGCGATGATCACTACCTTCCGCACAAACCCACTCCTCCACTACTTCACTTCCTCCACTTCCTAAGAGATTAGGGTGCGTGCGCTCAATGACTTGTGTAAATAGATTTTCAATCTATTTCAAAAAAGGACACAGGTGTTATCAACACAAGTAGCCAGAAACCATTTATGATACGCAAGTCATAAACAACCACACCTTCAACACTCTGATTTCAAACCCCTTCTCCGCTTCCCTCCCTAAGATCAACCCTTCTCCTTCACCTTGTGACCGAATTGAATCTAGAATGGCCATTTCTTGGTTTACGCCAGAGTCTTACAGATTGATTTCTCGAACCTAAAAGCATTCCCGTGCAGTGCATTTGTTTAGGGTTTAGATTCGTTTCTCATTCAACGCACCTCAAATTACCAAAAACAGCAGAATCAGTTTTTACCCCAAAATAATTGGCGACCACAGTGGGAGATTGATCTCTCGGTTGCAAGACCAATATTCATTCCAGTTGTCTCAATTTCAAAAGGGTGGATCTTAGATTCAATTCAATCATTAAATTCACTTTAGGTTCAACAACCAATTTCAATTCTGGTGTTCCATTCGCCAAGAAGCTTCACGAAAATGATTTTTCAAGCAATGCTTCGGATACTTGAGCACCAGTAAATCTCCAAGATGAAAGGACCATAAAGCCGCTTCGGATAGACGCGACTAATACTTAGAAGAACGCAGTGGCTTCTCTCGAGATCCGGATGGAGCAACCGTCCTTTCTACATTACCACAAGCTTTGTATGGAACAAGACAGAAATGCCTCAAAGGGTCCACACCCAGAAAGACGAAGTGAAGATTCGTGTAGCTTTTGTTCCAGTATAGAGATAGTCGATAATAAATCTCAATACCATTGGAGTCCTATGGAGACACCTGCAGAGATCACAAAAGAAAAGGTTTATCTTTATTCCACCACTGCTACCAATTTAAAGTCAGGAATATCCGCTACCACTTCATCAATGAAACGTGTATATCCAAAACATGGCGTAATTCCGAGAATTTGTGTACAACAACAGAGGAGGCTTGACACATCTTCAAATCATCATAAAGGGTTCGCCTATTATGTCAACCTGGACAATAGCGAGGCACTTCCTTAGGTGTGCCACCTCCGATCACCAGAGACAGAGGCGCTACCACCACCAATATTTCTTCGAGCGTAACGCCCCCGGTCGTTACTAGCGCTACTGCCACTTCCTCATCAAGACGAAAGACCGGAGGAACCAGAGGAGGCCAACCCCTATCACCGTTGTTGATTTAATGGAAAGACGAGAAGTTCTCGCTAAGGCTCAGACGAACATGGCTACAACTCAGAAAGAGGGCATGCATTCATAGATGAAGAAATTCCTAAGCGCTCAAGGTAAAGGAATCAGCCGTCCAATTTCATCACGCGTGAGGATCTAGAACGACTTCACCAAAGATCGAGGCAAGGAAAGCGCGGTAGACCTGCACCAGCATCAGCCTCCTTATCCTCCTGATGTGCAAAGAGTTCCTCTTCCGGGAGGATACTCCTCTCCTCAATTTTACCTTTATGGCGGAACTGGTAATGCTCGTGAACACATCTCTCGTTTTCTGGACTCATTAGGAGAGCACGAATACAATCATTTCCTTTGCCTGAAAGAGTTCCCAAAATCACTTACTGGGAGAGCGTACACCTGGTACAACAACATGGCACCAAAAAGCGTATCCAACTGGTGTGAGATGGTAACCGCTTTCTACAAGAAGTAATTCTTCGTATCCGAGCAAATCACCTTTTCAGATTTGGGGAGAATGTTCCAACGAAACAACGAACATCCAAATGATTATGTGAAGAGGTCCAGAATTCAGGCACTGGATTGTCACGATCCAAATATGATTGAACAACGATTGGCGGAATTATGCATTAATAGGATGGTGCCAGTCTATCGTGCTATGCTGGACAATCTGCATTTTCAGACATCCTCTGAACTTCGTGAAGCTGTTAAGCTCGGCTACAACATCACCTTCCCTGCTAGAAAGAACCAGGCCTACTAGGAATGAAGAGCCTCAAGATATTCGTGGAAGCATATATCTCACCAACAGGCAATAAAACCTTCAGCCTTATGTAAGCAACTTCACTGAAGCATCAAGAGGAAAACCACCAAGATACAACATCCTGCGCGTCTAAAACCGCCAACTCCAACCTCAGTACCACGTGCACGACTATCACAATGATAAAACAACGTCGGAGATATACCATATCTGGCTTGACGGCAACAAAATCGGTGAGAGACGCTTTCAGAATTTCATCGTCTCCCGTAGAAGAAGTAGTTGCATTACCAAAGGAGGTCGTACCCTGGACTTAAGAGGTACATACGAACTCTCCATGTCAAGAGCTTCTTCATATTTGCACAACATGCTAGTTAAGTCATCCGCATGAGGGAACTTCCCTACTCCTCAAAGACACGATCCAAAGATGATAAAGGCAAAGGAGTATGGCCGGGGACTGCTCAGCACTACCCATCTCAAAGATGCTGAATTTAGAGAGATGCAAGCGCGCTATCATTATGATTCCAAGATGTCCAAAGACGAGGACATACTCAAGAGATCAGACGTATTGTCAAAGATGCATGGACGTCCATGAAACGCAACGTAGATGCAAAGACGGCCTCATGATCAGCAACTCGTATGATCCTCATCAACGTTGGGGTCAACTCCAACTCTACCCAGCGTGACAGCATCTATCAAGTTGAAAGCTCAATAGATACTCGTGGGCAGGGGAATGTCTCCCTCTTCTCCATTCCATGAGGAAACATCAAGGAAGCTATCGGTTCCTTCATCAGCTTCTCCCTCTAATAACGAGACGATCTCTACCATTATATGAAGACTACCAAGTTCGTGCAAGTATCTACCATGCCTCTCCCTGCCTGTCTCTTCTGATCACAGCTGCTGCCAAGAATCGTTGTTGCTCGCCAGAGCTTCACCATAGCAACAACCACTACGGACAGAGTCAAGTACTTCTTCAACACAAGAGAGATGGTCAAGAAACATGTAATTTGTAAGAGAAAATCAAACTGAAGGAGAAGCCGCTTCAACGCTCTCTCCAGAAGAAGCCGCACGCTCCATAAGCCACTTCAACGCACGCTTCAGAAGCCGCTTCGACGCACACTCCAGAAGCCGCTTCAACGCACGCTCTCTCCTGAAGCCGCTTCAACGCTCTCTCCAGAAGAAGTCGCTTCAACGCTCTCTCTCCCGAAGCCGCATCAGCACCCTTTCCTGAAGCCAGTTCAGCGCTCTCTTCAAAGGCCGAAGCCGCTTTAACACCTTACCTGCAAATGCAATGGAAGTACGTCTTTCAAGAAAAAATAAGCTCGGGATAATTACACCCGGGGACTGCCAGCACAGGATGCCTTCACGTCCCTCAACCGGTTTATTTCTAATATCAGCAATCATCACTCTTGAAGCTTTACGAGACACAGAGAATTCTCAACATGAAAACGTACATGTGCATCAAAGACTCCAAAGTACAAATCGGAGATATTCTCACTTGTCCAGCCACGCCATTGATTCTGAAGTGTAACTGGGGACTGCTCATCGAATCCCGTATCATACAACCATCCAAGATTCAGAAAAAGATTCAAAGGATGTTGCTTGAAACGAAGTCTTTGAAGACTTATAGCGGCACGTCGACAACGAAGGTCTCTCAGCTTGTCTACTTCACTTAACGGCTCCGAAGGATTGTGCCCATACAAGCATATCATCATCGCAATCAGAAAGATCAAGATGACTGAAATAAATCATCAAACAGCCAATACATGCTTCTTAGGGAAAGCGTCATTCGTGCCCCGAAGTGCAGCTGCTTCGATGACGAAACAACCTCTCAATCACCATCTCATTGTGCCTAGATCCCAGAAAGAAGTTTCGCCATCTGTAATTTTCATATTTTTGGAAATCCCTTCATGGAATCTAGGAGTACCGCGAGCACTCCAGGGCCAATGGTGCATTCACTAGAGTCCTCTCCAGGAGCTTCTTTAACATCCTCTCCAGAAGACGCTTCGACGCCCTTCTCGAAAGCTGCATCAACGTTCTCTTTGGGAGCTGCTTCAACATCTTTTTCAGAAATTGCTTCAGCAGCCTTTTAAGGATATTCCTCATGATAGGACTCGTCCACATCAGAGTCGAGGATTAAGACATCGTCATGAATAGGTTGAGATCCCAACCAACCATATGCCTAATCTACCCGAGGCCAATCGATATCATGATAGGGGAACGCTCACCTGGACGCCTCTTGAACGTGACATTTCCAAAGACAGGACAGACCATCTCTCCTGGTAACATCTAACTTTCTCTCGTAAGTTTTATCTTTATTTGTCACCATCTAGTGCTTACCCCGCAATAGTGTAACTATTACGTGCTAAGCAGGGGACTTAATGTTGATGGTGGTTTTTAGTTCAAGGTTAAAATTGTAAAACTAGTATTTAATGCGTTGTCACCCTGCAAGGGGTAAAGCTATTTGAAAGGTGACGAGTGCAAAAAACCTCCTCGCTCATTGAGCAATTCAATGCATATAAAATTCACTCAGAATGGTGCGCGTAGTAGCAATCCCAAATATTCTGTGATTTCCATTTTATGCCAGCATTATTAATCAATGCATGATTTACCTAGTATTTTCCGTGCTATGTTCTCAGCCGATCTCTCATCATTGACATGACATGATGATTAAGTGTTCATTCTCAGCAGAATAGCATGAATCTCCCGAAGTGCCAGTATTGAGATTTGCATGAAAATACCCACACAGGCTACATCACTCTCTGAAAAAGATAATTTTGTATAGACGAGCTTTTAACTAAAGGCGGCTCGATTCAACATGTTTAAATTCCTTAAGGAAAATCTAGACTGTCCATATCAGTCTCAGAAATGATCACGGCCACACAATTTGGCCGCGCGATTCAACAAGCCTGGCTAAGCCCTGGCGGAAATAGGCAACCATCATGATGACCATCGGCGGGCCCACCAACGCCCCAACTGATCGGACCTTGCCTAAACGCAACCCAGCGTTGTCAAACGCCAACCTTAAGTAGGGTGGTCATGCTGTGGAAAGAAGTTCGAACGAGCATAGACTGTCCAAAACAGTCTTAAAAGCGTCACAGCCATCCAACTTTGCCAGCCAGGTTGGACAGCTTGGATTAATCCACGAGTGATTAGGGAAGTGCTAGCACGCCCACCGGCGGGCCCACTAGTCATCTAGTTGATCGAATCCCATGTTGACCATTCACAAGCGCTTCAAACGCCGACCCAAACATGGGCGTTGGCGCTGCGCAAGAGCAAAGCTCGAATGAGCTAAAACCGTAAAAAACGGTCTCAAAAGCCATCATATCCGTCCAACTTCGCCAGCCTAGTTGGACGGCTTAGATCGCGTTCCAAACATTCAAGGAAGTGCCAAAAAGATCATCCGTGGGCCCACTAGTGCCCTAGTCGATCGACTTGCCTGCGGCAAGCCTATAGAGTGTTCAATCGCTTGCCCAAACTATGGCAGACGCGATGATTTTAAAACCCTAATTTGGGTCGCGGAAGTGTATTAGTGTTTTAAATCGATCACTACCATCCAACTTAGCCAGCCAGTTTGGATGGACAGTCAGGGGGAACACACGAGTTCACCACCGGCCGAACACTATTCCTGCTTGATCGACTTGTCCATGGGAAGTCGATGATGTATTAAATTGCTTGATCGAACTAGGGAAGCCGCGGCGGTTTCAAAACCCTAATTGGGTTTACGTCAACATACTTCTGTCGCAGTTTGATCACAACCATCCATCTTCGCCAGCCTAAACGAGCGGCATAGATATAGATTCAAGTGGTCCCGAAGGTGTTAACGTGATCACTGCGGACCCACCTTTACACGTGATTGACCGACCTACGCAAACTATGGCTCAATGCCTCGAAACGCACGCCCAAAGAGGGGTGGGCCACACGGCTCCCTAAACCCTAAAGATGCGTCAATGACAGTATGCAACTGCCGCAAAACATCTCGTCCATCCAACTTTGCTAACCTAGTTGGATGGTGTGGATTTGTTCTTCGAAAACAAGCAAAGCAACATTGTGAAGGCCGGACATCCTTCTTCCGCATGAGGCGATCGACCAAGTGATGGCGTGACCGTAGGGTCCTCAAACGATCACCCAAAGGTGGTCGATCATGCTGCCTCCTTTAAGACGCATATCCGCGACTTATTCAATCAGGCTCTAAAATAATGATGCTTCATCGATTAGTTTGAGCTGCTTAAATGCGATACTTCACATGCATCGAGTACATGCAATATTTTATATTGGCCTCATAAAAAACTTAGTTATTTCACCTAATAGCACCATGCTATTCTCCGCGGAGGGTCCCACGACTTGACCCACTTATTCGAGACATCAAACATGTCACAAACTGGGGGATACTTACTGGGGTATTGGTATGGCGGTTTACAGCGTGCGACGTGCAACACATCCATTACGAGAACGTGTTAGGAAAGATGGGCGGTTAACAGTAGTGAGAGTGGTGGAAGAACGTGTGATCAGTTTTCCCTCATAACGGAAACGCGATAATCACTACCTTCCGCACAAACCCACTACTCCACTACTTCACTTCCTCCACTTCCTAAGATATCAGGGTGTGTGCGCTAAATGACTTGTGTAAATAGATTTTCAATCTATTTCAAAAAAGGACACAGGTGTTATCAACACAAGTAGCCAGAAACCATTTTCTGATACGCAAGTCATAAACAGCCACACCTTCAACACTCTGATTTCAAACACCTTCTCTGCTTCCCTCCCTAAGATCAACCCTTCTCCTTCACCTTGTGGCCGAATTGAATCTGGAACGGCCATTTCTTGGTTTAGGCCAGAGTCTTATAGATTGATTGCTCGAACCTAAAAGCATTCCCGTGCAGTGCATTTGTTTAGGGTTTAGATTCATTTCTCATTCAAGGCACCTCAAATTACCAAAAACAGCATAATCAGTCTTTACCCCAAAACAATCTCTTTCTCTCAATTCAATCTGCAATCAACAAATAGGAATTTGCGAGCCCGATTGAATATAAGAGAAATAACTTGAACGATACCAAAGAACAATGTTCAAGGATCAATCAATTTCAATCAACAACCAAAGGTTGGATTTGCCAATTGATCGATTCAACGCACAACCTGTGATATTTCAATTATATAACAAAATATAATGCGGAAAAGAAATAACATAGACACCAGAAGTTTTGTTAACGAGGAAACCGCAAATGCATAAAAACCCCGGGACCTAGTCCAGATTTGAACACCACACTGTATTTAGCCGCTATAGACACTAGCCTACTAGGCTACTACCAATGAACTTCGGACTGGACTGTAGTTGAACTGTAATCAATCTCACACTGATTCAAGGTACATTTGCGCTCCTTACGTCTCTGATCTCACCCACTTGATTCCCTTAGCTGATCTCACCCACAACTAAGAGTTGCTACGACCCAAATTTGAAGACTTGATAAACAAATCTGTCTCACACAGAAAAGTCTATAGGAATAGATAAATTTGTATCCCACAGAAATACCAACGAGTTTTGTTCCGTCTTTTGATAAATCAAGGTGAACAGGAACCAATTGATAAACCAGACTTATATTCCCGAAGAACAACCTAGTATTGTCAGTCACCTCACAACCATCTTAATCGTATGGTAGCGAAACAAGATGTTGTGGAATCACAAATGATGAGACGAAGATGTTTGTGATTACTTTTTATCTTGCCCATCGGAGAATAAATCTCGAGCCAATCTTAAAGAAAATTGTAGTCAAACATGATAGAAGATTCAAGATCAGATCACGCAACTACAGAGAAAATAGTTGGGTCTGGCTTCACAATCCCAATGAATTCTTCAAGTCGTTAACCTACAGGGTCTCGTGAAAAAACTAAGGTTATAGGAGAATCAACTCTAGCTTATACAAATAGTATCACACAGGAGGTGTGGGGATTAGGTTTCCCAGTTGCTAGAGTTCCCCTTTATATAGTTTTCAAATCAAGGTTTGCAATCTAAGTTACCTTGGTAACAAAGCATTCAATATTCACCATTAGATGAAAACCTGATAAGATTCAAGTTAATATCTTTCAACCGTTAGATCGAACTTAGCTTGTTATACACAAATCAAATGTACCCTCATTTAGGTTTATGTAACTGTACCTAAACGTGTACACCATCTTGGCTCAACCGTAGTTAACCGAGGTTAGCTATATGAACACTCTCATATCAACCTTATTCATCTTAACCATAACTATTTCAAATGACTCAGATGAAACTAGTTAAAGATTTGTTCAAATGTTATATTCTCATAGATGTATACAAGAACACAATTGAAGCAAAATCTGTTTGATCACTCGAATCAATTCATGAACATTATATCCACGGTTAGCAAAGAATGCATTCCTTAATATATATATATATATATATATATGTGTGTGTATTAGTTCATGTCACAACCGATTTTAGAACTTTAACCACTCAAGTAAGCAAACGTGTACGCATACTTAAGTAGCCAGACCAAGATTGGTTTTCGCGAGTACCAAACCATATTTCCGAAAACTCCCTTAGGAAACTTCTATTATTAGTCTATCACGTTAACTAATAATATTTTCCAGAGGATATGCTTTAATTGCTGGTAATTAAAACATAATTATGAAAATCCTAATTAAATGTTTTTCGATTTTTCGCTCATGGGATCACCTTGAGTATCAAGGAATATCTTTGAACAATTAATGATAAGAGTTATGTACATGTTCAAATAATGTCGATATCTAGAAGTTTCTCAGAAAACCCTAATTCCAAGCTTCACACAAAACATAAAGAGATATGTGAATATTGGAAACTCGGTTTTGCTCCTTGGGATCTGTTGTACCAAACTCACAATGTAAGTGATGAACGGTTATACCATGCTTCTCAAACCAGGATGTGACCGGTTACACCTTACTTCCTAGAGGTAGCTTGTGATTGGTTATACCTTATTTTTCGAGTTAGCTTGTGATTTGTTACACCTTGGTTCCCAAAGTAACTTGTGACTGATTATAACTAACTTCCAAAATTAGCTTGTGAACGGTTACACTTTTCTTCCAAAGGGTAGCTTGTGACCGATTACAACTAACTTCCCAATGTAGCTTGTGACCGGTTACACCATGCTTCAAGAAGTAGCCTGTGACCGATTGATGTAGTTTTTTAAGTGGTAAATAAAATTCGTTCAACTCAGACTTGTAAAGACTTGATTTTAGACTTAATCTAATAAATATACAAAAGAAGGTAACAGGATTACGAGGTACTGAGACTCAGGACTCCATAAATTCTCATTCATGTGGTTCAACTAATAATTCTAGACATTCATAGCTCAAATAATAACAATTTATTGACTCTAATTCATTGCCAAAAGTAGATTTTGAAAGTACTGACTGTAAATCTAAAGCATGAGACATCAAACACTTAAGAAAGCATGACCCATCAATTGAAATAACAATCATTCGATAAAAATCATAAATCCATTAAAAATCATTGCAATAAGTCATAAAAGAATTAATAGAATTACCAAAGTGACGAAAAAGGGCTTCCTCCATTGTCCCAGTGTTGGGGTTTAGCTCATTGGGCTCAAAACACGTTCAAAAGATTTTTTTCATTGCTCAAAAAGTGTTTACAAAGGTGAAAAGGAATAAAACATTTACAGAAAGGTAAGTTTCAGTTGCTGTAGCAGTTGCTAAAGATCTTTTGCGAGCAAGGTCAAAGAATGATAAATATCTTCTATTATTGATTAACGATAGTACTCTGCCATTGTTCTGCTGTGTTGAATTTCTTCTTCTTCCTTTCCTCCCTGAAAGTGCAGAAACGACTCTGCAACTTTCTTTCTCCGAGCAAAGACCTCTGTTGGCTCTCCCGTGCCTCTGTAACTTCCCCCCAATTCTCGACAACCCCCTCTAGGTCTTCTCCGGTCACTATTTATACATCACAAGTGAATATCTTGCGAGTAAATTCTTTATTTTTCTTTCACCTTAAGTTAAGGGATTTCCTTCCTTTTTATCCTCCTACGCATCCTCTGGTTCATACAAAATTCTCTAAACTCTCTATATTTTGTAGATATGAATCTTAGCCGTGTTTATCTCTCACGCAGTTTCCAAACTTAGTAGAAAATCTCCGAGTATACACCTTCCCCTGCTTTGTCGAGAATCACTCAAAAGTCCCTTGTTTTTCGAATCCAAACTGTATGATAATCCTGTTTCACCATAACAGGCCCGAACCAAACCATTCCCATGACTATCTTCGTTAAATCTATTCCCAAATCGCGCCTGAATGTCTCGTAACCCTGTTTAGCTCGATCTCGATGATTCAACCCAGTTCAGTTCGTTACATCACCCATACTAGCCCTGTTTAGTTTATTCAATTCCAGCCCAATGGATATTTGCGATTGAATCTCTTTCAAAACTGCCTAAGAATCAAACCCTAAATTATGTTCGTGAAACACTTCTTTCCCGCCTTTTTCTGAAATTCAAAATAAAGAGGATGAGTGCCCCTTATCCATTCTAGGGGTGCGAATAGAAGGTGGTTACCTCTTATCATATAGGTGCCCCTTATCCGTTTTAGGGGTTTAAATAACACAAGTCATGGGGTGTGCATAATAATTTTTGGGTGGCTTTATCAATTCTTCTAGGGTGCCTTTAGTAATTTTCTCTGGAGGTCCAAATGCCACTTTTCGAGCCAATTTCTCCACAAGAGCTTATTTCTCCAAAACACCTACAAAAACATAAAAACTCAAAATAAGTACAAAATTAGCACTAACAAAATAGATAATTGAGATCAAAACAGACACATAAATGCGTCTATCAAATACCCCCAAACTTATTATTTGCTAGTCCTTGAGCAAATCAAATCTACAAAATAAAATCCTAATTCACTGTCGCAGGCATCGCGATTGCACTTAGCATGTGCAACAAGCCTTTAAAACCCCCTAGTGGTCGATTTATAGTCTCAGGAGGGTTTACAAGAGGTGTACCCACAAAACCTTTACTCCAGACCCTAGCTATCTACGCAGAAATTTGAAAAGCACTAAAGAATCTCCTTGGTTGGCATACTCTCATTGACTACAGGAGGAAGTACCCTGATGCGAAATTCCAATTGTTGTACACGAGTTTGCACTCAACCATACTAAAATTCATATATAAGTGACAGATCTCTACTCAAATAGTCGCACTATGGAAATCAATTTCCGGAATCAAACAAATCACATGAATAGATTAAGAAGATGGAAATAGAAATAGATGGTTGCGAATGGACGTCAATGCCAAGATGAATCCTATAAACTAATGGATTGAGATACTGGTCTAGACTAATATCAACACAGCTGGCTGATGAGTGCCAAATATTGCATATTTCTACATCTATTTATTGGCATTTAACTCATCTTTTGTGCTCAGATATTATCCCAGATTCTGTGTTTTCTTTGTTTTCAAGAATAAATATTTGTACTAATTAATTTTGTGTTTTTAGGTATTAAATAAAGTTCGGAGAAATTGAGGAGCCAAAAGAGCAGAAAATTGGAGACGAGCGTCTATGGAGCAGAAAGCCAAAGCCCGCGCGCGCATCGGTTGCAACCCAACAAGGAGCAACCCATTTACAAGACATGGGCTTGAGCTATCCAAGACCCGGCCCGTGACCCGGATCCGAGTCCGTCCCTTCCGAGCCGTTAGATTTTCATCCTACGGTCGCATCACGCACGCATCGGAGTCACCCAGATCATACGGTCGCTCCGCCTTGCACATCAACTCCTGATGCCCCCGCTCAACACCACAGCCCCTATATAATCTCCCATCACCAAAACATAATCTCATTTCTCTTTTCTTCTTCACCCGACAACAAGCAGAGCTCTCCATCCCTCTCGCTCTTCATCCTCACCCGACACCACAGCCCGCCTTAGCCCACACCAAAGACCACCTTCTTCTCCCGACACCAGCGAAATCTACCAGCCAACACCGCCACCTCTAGTTTCTCTCTATCTCCACCACAGCTTCTCCCAACCCTAGAAGCTGAGCTCGAGATAGATAGAACTAGGGTTTCATACCAACAGCGTATAGGGGGCTTGCAGAGGCGAATTAGCAGAGGGGACAAGCGATTCAGAGAGTATGGGCGATTGGGTTTGTTTTTAATTTCTGTTTTGAGGAGAATTAGGGTTTTGAGTTGCATGTATAAATAGGAAGAGTCTGTGGATGTTAAAAGTTTATGCCTGGGCTAGCCAGAGCACCAACTTAGTTTTATTTGTGTTTTATTGTCTCTGAAATATTCTAATTTGATTCACCAGGGTGTTGATGAAACCCCTGATTTTCATGTCAAGCATATCTACATTAGGTTTTATTCTTGCTGTGTGATATTGTGAAGGATTAGTAGTTAACTAATGAAGCTTATGAGCCTGTGATGAGTCACACTTTGTAAGAAGACAGCTCATACTAGGGGTTAGTTAGCAAAACTAGTTAATAAACATCTAGTTTAGACTTTCATGGGAAATCTCAAGAATATGGCTTAAGTTAGATTGCATGCACATGAGATTAGAGGTGGATTCACCACCCTGGTGCTCTCCAACTTGTTATAATCTATTTTGCTGCATTAGTTTAGAGTCACAATTCAACTCAGTCGCATCGACAACAAACCAAACATTTGTGTTACTTCTTAGAAATTAGTAGAGTAAAGCCTTAGATCAACATAACACCCCATTTCTCTGTGGGATCGACCTGTGCTTGCCCTTGCCTCTAATAGGCCTGTGCACTTGCAGTAGACATAGTCGTAGGCATCTTTGCAAGCCTACCAAGTTTTTGGCGCCGCCGTCGGGGATTTGGTAGTGTGCTATAGTGATCATTTGCTTGCTTCACTAAATTTCAGTTCTCCCATGTACATATTTGCCTTGCATTATTATTTTTAATCCTTTATTAGTGTAACTCAGCTGAAATTTTGCTTTTTCTGCAACTTTTTACATCTCTGCCATGTAGAGTAGCGTAGTATAATCATCTTACCGACCTTTTTGTAGCTTTCACAAGTTATAGTAACCTGCATCTTAGTGTTAGCATAACTCTTGAGCCCAGTCAGTCCAAATAAGCATGACAGCTACTGCTTTTCTCCCTTGTCAGTCCAAATTACTCTCAGGCTTATGCCAGTGTTGATATTCATCATCTTTGCCTTAAGCTGCACATCCCAGAGAACTAAACCTCTTTGTTGAGCTAGCAGGTACTTGCTATGCTGCTGTGCTGCTGAGCTGCTGTGCAAACCAAAGAAGAAGGGAAGGCAAGGAGCAGAACAACACAGCCATTGTGGCTTGAACCGGTTGGTCAGTCTCAAATCCTGTTATACTCTATACCTGCATGAATGATCTGTGTGCAAGCATCTGGTGATATTTAAGCTTTATTTTGGTTAGATGGACTTGTTATTTGTGCATGGCATGATTTGTGAAACTAGCAGAGTACTGCCCTGCTGAATATTGCTCAACCTGTGTATGCATAACTCGTTATTTAGCCAACCTGTGTTGAATGACAAGCCTGGTTCACCTGATAAGCTAGATACCCTGCTGAGCATCCAACCCTGCAATATCTAGGGTTTGCGCATATGAATCTGTGATAACTGAGCACTAGCCTTGTTTGCATAATAAACTAGCTGCCTTCCTAAGTGTGCTCCATACCTGTAATCCACCTTTGTGTGTTCTGTGCTGTGACCACTTAGCTTCCATATGTCTTGTGCTCAACTCCATCCCCTGAAGTTGTTGAGTTTGAGCTGCTACTTGGTTAGCCAAGTTTGCCGCAAGCCCTAGCTGATATCAACTGACCTAGTTGACACCATCAGCCCTGTACTTTGCATGCTCCATTTTGTCAATTAAGCTGTAACCACATCTATGTGACCACCAGCTGATGCTAGGCCTTCTATGTGACCCTGTTGATATCAAATGCTGCATCCATTAAAACCTGTGCTTGTGTGTAACCTGAGCATAACCCATCTGACCCTGTTGCTGCTTTGCTTGGTTGATTGTTAGTGGTGCTCAACCCTGAACTAGTGCTAGATCATACAACCCCTGCAATATCTGAAATCCTGTGCCTTGTGTGTTCCATTCAGTCAACTAAAGCTGTTAACAGCCTTGAGCAATCATCTGTGTGATCTGTGCTGTAACTCCTTGGCCTCGACAAGGCCTGCGCTTAGCTCCAGCCCCTGTAGCTGAGTGAGTTGAGCTGTGTTTTGTTAAGTTTGTGCATGCTCTATCCTGTTGATACCCTGTCAACTGGCCCTGCAAACCATCTTGCATTGTGTGAGCTATCTGCCCTAAAAATTTTGGTGCATAAATCTCGGAAAATTGAAGTCAATCGGGTGCGTTGACACTCGTGGCATGTTAAGCTTTTGTGGTAAAAGAGCTAAATAGTTCATCTGCCTTTGCACCCTCTGCATCTGTGCATCTGTGAGTCAGTCATAACCTGTGTGCATTTTCTGATCTTGAAATCTCACCTGTAATGCTTCCCTGTGGTGAGAATTGGTTGGTTGTCTGAGCCATAACATGTTGATTGTTGCTCTGCCTTGATAGCCATTATTGCTTGTCAGCTGCATTGGTTACTTGCTGTAGCATTTATGTTTTTAACATCACCCAACCCCGGAATATCGAAACCCATGCATGAGCCTCGTAACTCTTGAGTGAAATCATTGTTTTTCGAGCCTTTTGGCCCCGAATGTCGACCATTCATCCGAGCATTGCACCCCGAGTTGTGCATTCACATGTGCACGGTTTGTTGTTAGCCCCGCTTGAGTTTTGTATCTAATTGTTGCTAATCTGTTGAATCTCCGAGTCGCATTCACCGCCAAATTGTTGTTCTTCAAAAATCACATACACATTGCTAGCCTTGTGAAGTTTATTTTTGGTCTCCAAGCCCTGTGTTGAATTGCATGAGCATTCTTCTTCTCTGGAATTGATTGCCATGTATAATTGATGGCTGAATTGTTGTTTTGCTAACATTTTGAGCAACCTCTGTGCTACCTGAAATTGGTATTTTGTGTGAATTGTGTCTCACTGGGCTGTGCATTTGCACTGAAACTGAAGCCCACATAAACCAAACAAGAAGCCCACAAAAACCAAACTAAAGCCCACTGTCCAACTGCTGGGCTACATATAACCTGGGCTCTGCACAAACCTGAAGCCCACAACAACTGGGCTTTGCATAACTTGGGCTGCACAATTGCAGCAACACCAAGCACTCCTGTGGGCTTAATTCTAAAAATTGGGTGCCATTTTCTTGTATCACCTTTGCTTCTCTGTGTTGATATGATTTGATGTGTGCTAAGCTGTGCTTCTTTTTGAGTTCAAATTGAGTTGCTAGATCATGTCAGGATTTTGGTCTGCAATTGGGGATGGGAACAAATCCATCAGAGAACTTGCTTACGGGCATGATTCATGTTATGAACTACCCACAGACCATAGTGGTTTTAGGGAATATTATGAACCTTCTCATGGCCCTGACCTTGAATATTCATACCCTAATCATTATGAGCACATGTATCATCAACCACAGTGGGGAGATGAACAATTCTATACTCCCCCAACTCCTTGTATGCAATCACTAATGGAAGAGCTCATAGAGCAAAACAATGATATACTTGGATGGAAAATGCATGATCATCCCTTCTCTAGTGAACCATGTGCACAACCATGTAATGATCCTTCATATGAAACATGCATACCCACTAGTGAAGACTCCCCTTCACTTGAAAATCTCACTATGATTCTTCAAATGAACCTGATTGAGGTACAAAATAAAGATTGGAAAGAAGTTTATGATAGGATGTTTGTTATTCCTGATAATTTTGAAAATAGTGTTTCTAGTCCTACTCATGCAACTAAATATGAACCTAATCTAGAGGTAGATGAGTGCACTAAAAATGCTACAATTTTGAATAGGGAAATGCAGTGTTATTATTATGATGATGATGATGATGAATATGAAGAGCATGTGTACTTAGAAAATGTAATGGAATCTTTAGGTTCAGAGACATTTAGCTTCTCTTCTGTGAACCCTATGAATGATACTTCTTCTAACATTCATACATGTGATGTTAACTCTGAGTTTGGGTTTGTGAAATTCTTCAGTGAAAATGAGCATGCTACACAACTTGTTTGTGACTTAAGAAAGGATGAATCTTCTGTTGACACTAATATTATTATGGATCATGATATTATTTTTGTGTCTGATTCCCTACCCATGTCACAATATGTTGCCTCCTCTGATGATTATGACATGGAGATTGATGAATTGTTCTATGCAGGTGAACATGATTTACCTTCTTTTTCTGACCTTAGGAAAGTGTGTGATGGTGCAAATGATCTTATACATGAAAACAACTTAGATGTACCTAATCTCTCTCCTAAGGCACAGATTGAAACTCCTCCACCAAACCTAGGTGTAGTTTGTCACAAAATATCTAAACCAACTATTCTGAGAGTTCCTAATCTAGGCCTAGAGCTTTGTGCTTCCCAAGTCCTCTTGGACTATTTTGCATCAAAGTATAACACCTTTAAGGAGCCACAGTTGGAATGTGTATATCTGCCTGTTCTTAGCAAAACTCATTTTGAGTTAGACCTTTTGCATGATGTACCTTTAAAATTGCAAGATTTTGTGCTCAAGAACACATCTGTTGACAAGTTTAGGTTTGGGGGTAACTTGTTCACGTATGCAATCTTTCCTGCACTCTCATGTTATATTTGTGTAAGGCTGTTGATGTTTGTACATATCGTCTTTTGGGTTGATCCTCAACTCTTTAGATTGTTGGTATATGGTGAATTTTCATTGTATATAATCCAGTAGGACTTGTTAAATTTTTCTTTCTTGAATCGGTTGAGTCTTCTTGCGCATATATTATGCTAATCCGATATGATCTCCGCTGAGAATGTTGGATTCTAGCCTTGACAAATGAAGCTCTAACCTTGCTCCCGCCGACATCCGGTAATCTCTTCCCTTTTCTCTTATCAGCATAGTTATCATGGTATGTGATTGTTTATTATCTGTTGAAACATTGAGGACAATGTTTGATTTAGGTTTGGGGGTGCATTTGCATTTGCATATAGAGTTTTTAGTCTTTTATTTCAAAAAAAAAAAAAAAAAAAAAAAAAAACTCTTTGTAAATACTTGCATAAAAACCTCCAACTTTTAGAGATTTTAGAGTCACTAGCATGCTTCTAGCTATGTTTACATAGAGAGTCTGACCGAAATAACAGAACTTGGAAGTCTTTGGAGAACACATTCGGGTTTCTTAGTTGATTAGAGCGTTAAAGTTGGATTTAACCATACCGGAGGGCGAATTAGGTGTTGTTTAGATATTCGGTAGTAGAATTGTGATCACCCATAGTGGAGACTACCCATTTTACATCAAGCGAGGTACCGACCTTCACTCTTTGTGACTTTCTAGAAAAGTTGTTAGAGTATGTGTCACCGTACGTCAATTCCGGGTAGGAATGGTGAGCTACCCAACTTCGCACCACTTTCAGCACTACTTTTTATCTCTTGAGTGCTAATTCCGTCAATCATGAGGGTGACGTTTAAAGATGAAAACTTCTTCTAAATACCGATTTGCAGTTAGCATCACTCTCTCCCTCTCAACAACATCAACACTTTCATAGAAACACATCATCGTCAGCAAGCGGAGCACCATCAAAATATTTGAAGAAAAGTTGAAATAGTCCAAGGTTTACGTGCAACAAAGAAAAGAAAAGAAAATAGGATGAGAATTAGTGAAGTTTATGAAATCAAGACAAGACAAATTTTATTGTTTTATTGTTATGTCATGTATGTTCAAAAAAAAAAAAAAAAAAAAAAAAAAAAAAAAAAAAAAATTATTTTCAAGTTTTTGTAAAGTTCAGAAGTTCGTCACCAACAGTTGAAGACCGAAGACCGAAGATTGAAGACGTTTCTATGAATGTTGAGAGAGTGATATTAATTGCCGATCGGGTGAGAAGGTAAGTGAGTACTCCCATCCTTGCTAATGGTTGATTTCCTTTCTTAGAGATCATCAGAAAAAGATTCTTTTTGTCCACACTTCGTGGAGTCTCCGAGAAATTATTTCGGAAGGTTATCCTTCTTACCTATAACGTGTGCGGGATTTCTCTCTTTATTCCCTGCTGCACACATGAGCGACTAAAAAGCGATCTTTTTGAGTGCAATTATCATAAAACCCTAATGGTGAGGCAGAAGTCGAGGCTTATGATCACAATCGAATCCGAATTCTTTCATATGGTATGGTTATTTCTCGCTCAGCACTTAAGGATGAGAATGCGTTCTTTGGTAGTTCTAACTTCGTGTTACTAGCATGCAGAAACTCTATATACTCATAGCTCCTTGGATGCTTGAGACTCTTTTACACTCGAAGTTGGAGAAGGTTTTGTGGGTACACCTCTGGTAAACCCTCACGAGACTACAACTCGTCCACTAGGGACACCTAGGGGTTTAAAGGCTTAGTGCATACGCTAAATGCATTCGAGAGACCGGCGACAAGTGGTATAGTTAGGATTTCTAATTTTGTTTCACTTGAGGACAAGTAAAATTCAGGTTTGGGGGTATTTGATGAGTGCCAAATATTGCATATTTCTACATCTATTTATTGGCATTTAACTCATCTTTTGTGCTCAGAAATCAGATATTATCCCAGATTCTGTGTTTTCTTTGTTTTCAAGAATAAATATTTGTACTAATTAATTTTGTGTTTTTAGGTATTAAATAAAGTTCGGAGAAATTGAGGAGCCAAAAGAGCAGAAAATTGGAGACGAGCGTCTATGGAGCAGAAATCCAAAGCCCGCGCGCGCATCAGTTGCAACCCAACAAGGAGCAACCCATTTTCAAGACATGGGCTTGAGCTATCCAAGACCCGGCCCGTGACCCGGATCCGAGTTCGTCCCTTCCGAGCCGTTAGATTTTCATCCTACGGTCGCATCACGCACGCATCGGAGTCACCCAGATCATACGGTCGCTCCGCCTTGCACATCAACTCCTGATGCTCCCGCTCAACACCACAGCCCCTATATAATCTCCCATCACCAAAACCTAATCTCATTTCTCTTTTCTTGTTTACCCGACAGTGCAGAGCTCTCCATCCCTCTGCTCTTCATCCTCACCCGACACCACAGCCGCCTTAGCCCACACCAACACCACCTTCTTCTCCCGACACCAGCAGAAGCTACCAGCCAACACCGCCACCTCTAGTTTCTCTCTATCTCCACCACAGCTTCTCCCAACCCTAGAAGTTGAGCTCGAGATAGATAGAACTAGGGTTTCACACCAACAGCGTATAGGGGGCTTGCAGAGGCGAATTAGCAGAGGGGACAAGCGATTCAGAGAGTATGGGCGATTGGGTTTGTTTTTAATTTCTGTTTTGAGGAGAATTAGGGTTTTGAGTTGCATGTATAAATAGGAAGAGTATGTGTATGTTAAAAGGTTATGCCTGGGCTAGCCAGAGCACCAACTTAGTTTTATTTGTGTTTTATTGTCTCTGAAATGTTCTAATTTGATTCACCAGGGTGTTGATGAAACCCCTGATTTTCATGTCAAGCATATCTACATTAGGTTTTATTCTTGTTGTGTGATATTGTGAAGGATTAGTAGTTAACTAATGAAGCTTATGAGCCTGTGATGAGCTATACTGTAAGAAGACATCTCATACTAGGGTTTAGTTAGCAAAACTAGTTAATAAACATCTAGTTTAGACTTTCATGGGAAAGCTCAAGAATATGGCTTAAGTTAGATTGCATGCACATGAGATTAGAGGTGGATTCACCACCCTGGTGCTCTCCAACTTGTTATAATCTATTTTGATGCCTTAGTTTAGAGTCACAATTCAATTCAGTCGCATCGACAACAAACCAAACATTTGTGTTACTTCTTAGAAATTAGTAGAGTAAAGCCTTAGATCAACATAACACCCCATTTGTCTGTGGGATCGACCTGTGCTTGCCCTTGCCTCCAATAGGCCTGTGCACTTGCAGTAGACATAGTCGTAGGCATCTTTGCAAGCCTACCACTGGCATATACAAGGGAACCAGTGGTCGATAATCCTAATTCTAGATCCACTCGTCTGGCATATACAAGGGAACCAACGGTTGATTTTATTGAACAATTTATTCCGTTTGGTCTGATGGTCTGGTCTCAAATTTTTTTTTTTTTCAAATTAGTAACTCCTATTTCAACCCAGCAGATATCGACATAAAAATTATGCAAAAAATAAAAACAAAAGTAATAAGATGATTCCGAGATACGGTGAAACTATCATGTTATTTCTAACACCTGAGCTCTGTACTTTTATGAATAGACTCTAGTTAGATGTTTCTATCCACTCAAATTGGTTCCTCAACTCCTACAACCAAGATGCTTCCATCCACTTAGATTGGTTAGTGTCATCCTTAATAAGCATAAATTTCTAGGCTCTGGAGTTTATTTATTGCAACTAAAAAGTTTCTCCCATATCCCCATGCTTAAATCTAACATTGTCCTCAATGTTTTAAAGATGGAATTAAAAGCATGAACAAGGAGAAACTGTTACCATTTGAAGCAAAAGAGTAAAGGAAAGATATTACCGTGTTGCATGAGCATGGGTTACCTCCCAAGAATTTCTAAGTTTAACGTCTTCAGCCAGACATAAGAAATAATTAATCACCTCGAATCATATAGCAATAACCGAAACAATTTTGGATCTTCTGCATCAAAAAGTGTTATCATAGACAAAAGGAAACTGCAACAAACCAAGAAAGTGAATAAACATAGCACACCCTTGCCTAGTTTCCTGTTTAAAACAACTGCATCTATTTGTGGTTCAGGTTTAGGTTCAATAAAGGGGTCTAAATAAAATATTTTCATGGGTTGCACCCTCATAAGTAAGACCCGTATTATCAGGTTGTAGAGTCTGGAAAAACTCAAATAATAATTTAGAAGCACATAATAATAACCTGAATAATTGAGGATCCTCATAGTCAATCATATTTGACTCAAACAGTTGACCGTAATGAAAGTGGTGGTCATTCTTAAGCAAATGTGTCGTTTCTATTTTCCTAAAGTATTTAGGTTTAGTTTCAGAACTTAATAACTGACACATTTGAAACTTATACGTTCCCACATTTGGAAGAAAAGTTTTCGATGGGATAGCAAAATCAATCTGGGTATTATAGCCTGGGTAAACCACATCAATCAGAGGATGGGTTTCTAACAACTAAACTTCTTTATGGACATCACTAGGTTCGGGAAAACGTGTATGAAGATAATCTTTTAAAATGGTTGAGGCACATATGTCAAGTCCCAAGTGAGGGATCTCTGTAAGAGCTAAAGGTAAGGCGCAAGGAGAATGATAATCACCCCCAAATTTAGAATTTTGGGTGTCTCTAGATAGACTGGTTACAATTTCCCTAATTTCTAGATCGTCAAAATCCTTAAAATGGTCAATTGCTTCTTGTAATTTATACTCAGGTGACGCATCCTCACTCATATTTGAACTCTCTACGAGTCTATCTTCTAAGACTAATGCTTCTAAATCGCAAGACACGAAAACAGTATTCTCAGGATAAACTCGCTCCTCTAAACCATCATCGGCTTCGTAATCATAAGGAAATACTACATCTTCTAAAACGGTGGTATCTCTAGTCAAATCCTCGTCCTTTTGAATAGGTGAATAATTATTAAAATTATTTGGATTTTAACCAGAAATAACACTATCATCATAAAGTTCATTTGGAATAACAAATTCCTGATCACTAATGTCAGATTCTTCATCAACACTATCCTCATCATAATCATCATCATAATAACATGAAAATGGTTGAACCTCATTGAAACAAGCAGTGTTACCAATTCTAACCTCGTCATCTAGATTATGCAAATAACTATCCTCATTTTCAAGGGTATTATTGGAAATACTATATTGGAAATCAAGATTATTTCGAGCAAGTCTTTCGTTCGTCTCAGCCATCAGCTTGAGGCTATCTTACGCGTCGACTCCCCTAATTTTCTGAGAAACTCTTCTAAAGGAGGAATAGAAACAAAAGGATCATAAAAAGGACTACTTTTCAATAGTTTCATTGCATCCTCCAAATACGGAGAACTACTGCTATCATATTCTTGCTCGTATGACTGATGCGCGTGTGAATAGTAATTGGGCTCACCATGGTATGAACTATAACCTTCAAAAGGTTGATGTTCCCAACCACTATTTACGCTATGGTCGTAATATGAATAATGTCCATTTTGAAACTCAGTCGGATATTCATTGTATTGGCTATTATAATACCAGTTCGACATTCTATTGTGCATATGCAAATGCAAGGATGGCTAAAATGGGTAAGCTCAGGTTACCATAGCAAAATATACCTACAGTCAAAGACTGGTCAAAGGTACAAGGATGAAGTTTGTGGACTTTCAGCTGGTAACTCCCATAAGTCCCAAGGCACGGGTTCAGCTTACTAATCCACGAGTTTTCCTAAACTCGGTAGTTTGACGATGAAATTGGTGTGTGCACGTGTATATTTTTTTTTCTTTATTATATATATAATAAATAAAATACTAAAAAAAGCAAACAAACAATATATACAAGACCAAAAATAAAGAAAAAAAAAACTACAAAAAAAAAAAAGAAAAGGATTTTCTGTACATTATTAGGCAAGTCCAACTTTCCACTTTTAGCTTCAAGCAAAACCTGCACGCTAAAAACAAAAATACCTAAGTAAAATCTAACAAAATAAATAAAAATAAATAAATAAACCTAAAAAAATAAAATCTAAAACCTAACCTAAAAACAAGTTTGCGTCGGCGGCGCCAAAAATTGATGTAGTTTTTTAAGTGGTAAATAAGATTCGTTCAACTCAGACTTGTAAAGACTCGATTTTAGACTTAATCTAATAAATATACAAAAGAAGGTAACAGGATTACGAGGTACTGAGACTCAGGACTCCACCAATTCTCATTCATGTGGGTTCAACTAATAATTCTAGACATTTATAGCTCAAATAATAACAATTTAGTGACAATAATTCATTGCCGAAATTTGATTTTGAAAGTACTGACTATAAATCTAAAGCATGAGACATCAAACACTTAAGAAAGCATGACCCATCAATTGAAATAACAATCATTCAATAAAAATCATTGCAATAAGTCATAAAAGAATTAATAGAATTACCAAAGTGACGAAAAAGGGCTTCCTCCATTGTACCAGTGTTGGGGTTTAGCTCATTGGGCTCAAAACACGTTCAAAAGATTTTTCCATTGCTCAAAATGTGTTTACAAAGGTGAAAAGGAATAAAACAGTTGCAGAAAGGTAAGTTTCAGTTGTTGTAGCAGTTGCTAAAGATCTTTTGCGAGCAATGTCAAAGAATGATAAATATCTTATGTTGTTGATTAACGATAGTACTCTGCGACTGTTCCGCTGTGTTGAATGTTCTTCTTCTTACTTTCCCCTCTGAAAGTGCAGATCGACCCTGCAACTTTCTTTCTCCAAGCAGAGACCTCTGTTGGCTCTCCCGTGCCTCTGTAACTTCCCCCCAATTCTCAATAACCCCCTCTAGGTCTTCTCCGGTCACTATTTATACATCACAGGTGAATATATTGCGAGTAAATTCTTTATTTTTCTTTTACCTTAATTTACGCGATTTCCTTCCTTTTTATCCTCCTACGCATACTCTGGTTCATCCAAAATTCTCTAAACTCTATATATTTTGTAGATACGAATCTTAGCCGTGTTTATCTCCCACGCAGTTTCCAAACTTAGTAGAAAATATCCGAGTATACACCTTCCCCTGCTTTGTCGAGAATCACTCAAAAGTCACTTATTTTTCGAATCCAAACTGTATGATAGTCCTGTTTCACCATAACATGCCCAAACCAAACCATTCCCATGACTATCTCCGTTAAATATCTTCCCAAATCGCGCCTGAATGTCTTGTAACTCTGTTTAGCTCGATCTCGATGATTCAGACCAGTTCAGTTTGTTACATCACCCATACTAGCCCTGTTTAGTTTATTCAAGTCCAGCCCAATGGATATTTGCGATTGAATCTCTTTCGAAACTGCCCAAGAATCAAACCCTAAATTTTGTTCGTGAAACACTTCTTTCCCACCTTTTTCTGAAATTCAAAATGAAGAGGATGATAATTTCTTATCCATTTGAGGGGTGTATATAACACATATCCTGGGGTGTGCATAATAATTTCTGGGTGGCTTTATCAATTCTTTTGGGGTGCCTTTAGTAATTTTCTCTGGAGGTCCAAATGCCACTTTTCGAGCCAATTTCTCCACAAGAGCTTATTTCTCCAAAAACACCTACAAAAACATTAAAATTCAAAATAATTACAAAATTAGCACTAACAAAATAAATAATTGAGAACAAAACAGACACATAAATGCGTCTATCAAATACCCCCAAACTTATTATTTGCTAGTCCTCGAGCAAATCAAATCTACAAAATAAAATCCTAACTCACTGTCACAGGCATCGCGATTGCACTTAGCGTGTGCAACAAGCCTTTAAACCCCTAGGTGGCCCTAGTGGCCGAGTTATAGTCTCGGGAGGGTTTACAAGAGGTGTACCCACAAAACCTTTACTCCAGACCCTAGCTATCTACGCAGAACCTTGAAAAGTACTAAAGAATCTCCTTGGTTGGCATACTCTCATTGACTATAGGAGGTAGTACCCTGATGCGAAATTCCAATTGTTGTACACGAGTTTTCACTCAAGCATACTAAAATTCATATATAAGTGACAGAGCTCTACTCAGATAGTCGCACGATGGATCAATATCCGGAATCAAACAAATCACATGAATAGATTAAGAAGATGGAAATTGAAATAGATGGTTGCGAATGGACGTCAATGCCAAGATAAATACTATGACCTAATGGAATGAGATACTGGTCTAGACTAATATCAACACAGCTGGCATATACAAGGGAACCAGTGGTCGATAATCCTAATTCTAGATCAACTCGTCTGGCATATACAAGGGAACCAGCGGTCAATTTTATTGAACAATTTATTCCGGTTGGTCTGATGGTCTGGTCTCAAATTGTTTTTTTTTTTTCAAATTAGTAACTCCTATTTCAACCCAGCATACATCGACATAAAAATTGTGCAAAAAATAAAAATAAAAGTAATAAGATGATTCCGAGATACAGTGAAACTATCATGTTATTTCTAACACCTGAGCTCTGTGCTTTTATGAATAGACTCTAGTTAGATGTTTCCATCCACTCAGATTGGTTCCTCAACTTCTACAACCAAGATGCTTCCATCCACTTAGATTGGTTAGTGCCATACTTAATAAGCATAAATTTCTAGGCTCTGGAGTTTATTTATTGCAACTAAAAAGTTTCACCCATACCCCCAAACTTAAATTGATAAACTCATTTATGTGTCTAATTTGTCCCAATTCTATATATTGTTAGTGCTCATTTTTGTACTTATTAGGGTGTTTTATGTGTGTGTAGGTACTTTTGGAAAATAAACAGTATTGGAGAAATCGGCTCGAAAAGTCACTAAAGGCACCCGAACTCTGGCTAAGGGGCATACTACTTACTATCGACACCCCAGCAGATTGGTTAAGGGGCAACCTTCTTTAACAATTTGAAATCTGGAATTGGCGGGAAAAGATCTTTCAACTTGCAGAATTTAGGGTTCAAGTTATTAGCTTGTTTGGAGAGATTCAATCGATAATTTCTATTGGAGAAGACTCATTAGGGCTAAGCAGGCTTGGTATGATCATTTGGATCGATTGGAATTGGCTAGATCATTAGATTGAAACGAATCAGGGAAGGATGTTTTTCTCGGGATTTTTGAGATGTTTAGGTGGAGACTCGATCACTGAATCATGTTGGTCTGGGTTCGTTAATGCTAAAAATGGTTAGTATGTCCACCAGAATCGATTAAACAGGGTTTGTTACGTGGATTCGAAGTCAAAAAGGGAGTTGAAGACATTCACGAGATTTTTGGAAGACGCGTGTGGCTTCTGCTTGCTTAACTACTTCTGGGATCATTAATCAACGTGTTTAGAGTGTGTCAATCCTCACAGGCGCGTGAAGAAGATAAAAGAAATAAGATTTGACGGTTGCAGATGTGTGGGTGAGATATTGGAAGATTTGCAGTAAATTTAGAAGATATTTTATGAGATTTTCTTTCGGTTTGGGAGTGATATCACCCTGTTTGATCGAAACATGGATGGTAAGTATTTTATTTTTGGAAGAAAAAGAAGTTTGGTTGATCGGATGATGCATTAAGAAATTTTGAAGAGATATTATTCCGTGAATAGACCGAAAGAAATAAAGGAGATTAAATGAAGATATTCTAGAGATTTCATGCGCATGTTGAGTTTATAAGGGCATGTTGGGAGGTGAAGAAGGGTTACGGAGAGTCTGGATAAGAAAGATAGGCTTAGAATCGAGAAAAAAGAAGTTACAAAAATTCCTCTTGCTGCTCAACGAAGAACAAACGCCTGCAAGAGACAGTCGCAGAAAGTGTCGTTAATCAACTACATAAAAGTTTTATCGTATAAAGTTGGGCTACAGTAGGTCTTTCGCAACTGAACTATTGTAACAGCTTGGTGGCTAAACATCTTTAGCGACTGGAAATCATTGAAAGCTATTTTAATTACTTTTTGAATACAATGAAAAATCAATATTTCTCCATTTTTCGATTCATGAGAAGCTAAGTTCTTTTCTAGGGTTGGGAGGAAGCTATTTTCTTGATGAGTTTATTTAAATAATTATTTTCTTTATCACATTTACTCCCCTTTTGTGCTAATAATTCCTTAAAATTTCTCTCTTCTTTGCATGCCTCATTTAAATTGTTTTGAACAGTTTACACTATTGATTTTTTATAGGCGAAGGAGAATTAGGCCGAAGATTAATGACATAGTCATAAAAATAAAGCTTGTAATGATTTATCCTCCAACGCATGAGATTGAGTTCGAAACTGCCTTGAGTAATTTGGAGTATTGTGTAGAAGTTATAATTAGTGAATTTGCAACATCAAAATAGTGGAATCCCAACCCTAGTTCTCCACCTCTTTTACCAACAAAAATTTAATTAGTTTATTTTTATTTCAAAGAATACAACTAGTCATCAAAAACAGGTTCCTTCAAGAAATTGGTTGGAAGTCTCGCTACAAGCTGAGCTCCAACCCCTTTTTGAATAACCACTCCAATCCTATGAAAAAGAAAATCCCTGACCCGAACATTGGCATCATGACTGGCCATGAAATTACGCAACCTTTTCAAGAAGTCAATTGTTTCACTACTTAACTCACCAAGGGTAGTAAAAGCCAATGTACCAAAATTGTAGCCCTGAGCACTACACTTCTCGAGATATTTAGATTGCTTCCGAGCAACATCACTACTAATGGCTTGGCCTGGACTGAAGGAACGAACACCACCTCCAGTGAAGGGGGAGACACCTGTGATATCCTAACATGTATCACGACCTTTATCCCAATTATAAACCATGATGTCCGCAGGTCTCAAAGCCGTACCATTATTCGCAAGCAAACCAAGATCCACCTCCTTCCTAGCAAGCACACCAGCACGATAGCATATATCAACAAAGGTGTCTTGAACAAGGTCATGTCTAAACTTAAGCCCAACTTCACTAGCACAATGAAGAGCATGAACTCCATATACATCCATCTCTTTACCACATCATTGGCATGCACTGTCTTCCTCAAAGAAGGTAATCCCAAAACGATAGCGTAAGATTGCGCTAAATTGTCTAGGCCCAATCTTCTGGTTAAGGCCCTCAATGGGGATGGCCATCAAGAATTCTTGTGCATGAGCAGTTCTGTTACATTGCCAGAGAACCATGTCTCTCTCAGACATATCAAAATTAGTAGGCATAGATTTCTTCATAGCATCGAAGTACAGAGTTGCCAGGGAGCTCATAGAGTGATGGGGGGCAACAACATCGATACATGGGAAGAAATTTCAGCACCACAAACTCGGTTAAACTCTTGTAAGGCCTGAGTAATATGGGAACAAGTCCCAACAGGTCCAGCCAGCCAGAGTAGATGCCTTTGCAGTGAGGAAGACTGCAAACTGGAAGCTAGGAAGCAATAATTCGCAGTGTCTTCCATGGTGTAAACACCTAGACCCCCAAGTTTCATAGGAAGAGTGGTGAGTCTCTGCTGCAGTAAACCATAGCCTGGTCCGTCTCATGTGATTATACGTCTTAGAAAACGGAACAAGTGAGCATCGAAAACCTTAGCAGCATCAGTCAGAAAACATGGCTTTGTAGTTCTCATGTTGAAGTACAAACGTGAAACACCAATACAGTTTCGAAGAAGTAGAAGTTCACACTGTGGATCTTCAAGTTTCGAGACTGCATCCATAAGAACCATAGTTTTCTCAACACGGCTCAGCACCATATCCGTGCAGAATTGAGAATCCACATTGGCAGGCCCTCCTAATAACTTAACACCCTTGTCTGGTCTGTTGATGTTAGGGGGAAAAACACCCATCTCCGAACTTCTCACATCAATAGATGGCCATTATACTTCCGTCTTAGACACATTAAGATGAAGCTCTACCGACACACCCTCTTCCTGGATTATTCTCAAAGCCTTAGAGACCTGAAGTGTGTCTCCAATGATGGTACCATCATCTAGATACCAAGCCTGTAACTGAAGTACACATTGCTCTGAGATTTTCCTTATTAATGGGTGCAAAGTCAAAGCAAAAATTAAAGGCCCAAGAGGGTCACCTTGCTGCACCCCTAAGGAAGAAGAGAGAGTGTGTTCCATGTAATAAAGACGCGCTGGAGAAGCATAACAGAACTGAACCCAACGAGCAATTGAAGGAAAATGTTCCCTTACCTCTTTTATCATTGCAGTGCGGTCTATTAGGTTGAAAGCATTCGAGAAATCAATCAAAAGCATAGACATGGAAGTAAAATCACCTTTCTCTTATAACAATCGATTAACAGCGTGTAAAATAGCCTCACTGCCACATGGAATACCCACACCGTATTGATAATCCCCAAGATATGCTTTCATACTCTTACCAACGTGTGTAGAAGCAACCTTAGAAACAAGTCTCCTCTATATAGTCCCTACAACAATGGGACGAAGACCACCACCAGGCTTAAATAATTTTTTATTTAACATATTTTCTTTTATTTGTCTTGAACCAAACCTTTGAAAATAGTCCGAGAATCGAACCTTCTACTTACCACTTGTAAAAACTGCATCAGTTTTTGGCGCCGCCGACGCGTACTTGCCTTTAGGTTAGGTTTTAGAGTTTTATTTTTATTTTTTTTAGTATTGTTTTTATTATAGTTTAATTAAAAATTATTTTCTTTCATTTTCTTTGATTTTACTTGGGTATATTCTTGTTTTTTGAGTTGTGCAGGTATTTTTCTACATTTATTGTGGAATTGCCTACCAAAGGAGATAAGTAATAAAACCTAAATCTTTGTATTAATTATTTCATTATTTTTTTTTAGATTTTAGAATCAATTTGTTTAGATTTTATTTCCTTTTTTATATATTTCCTTTATTTTCTATTATTTAATTCAAAAAAATAAAAAAATACACGTGCACACACCAATTGTATTATTCGTCTGGCACCAATTTTAGGAAAACACGTGGTTTAGTACGGTGAACCCTCTGGGCGTTATCATCCGAAATACCACAAACCTCAGCCCAGTACCTGTGACCAGTCTTTGACTGTAGGTATATTTATGTTGTAGGTAACCCAAGCTTACCTGAATTAGTGTACCCCAGCATTTGCATGTGCACAACTTCTTGCTAAACACTGGTATTCTTGCTTGTGTATGCGTCGTTGGAAACGGGTAGGAGATAGACTTGTGGAAAATGACCTTTTTAATTTGAGTCCGACCCATTACACGGATTTAGGTGAAACTTCTATTTTTGTCGACATGGTTAGTGATGATGAAACCCCGCCGGCCAAAACCCTTAGAGATAGGATGAACCCATCTAGAGTGGTACGTGACCCAGGAGTTGTTTTACCATCTACTACTGTCCAATTCGACATTAAACCTGGAACATCTAGAATGCTTTGTAAGTTTAGAGGGATAGAAAATGAAAACCCATATACCCATATAAGAGACTTCGAGATGATTTGTCACACAATGAATTATCTGAACGTCACAAAAGATGTGCCTAGGTTGCGTTTGTTTTCTTTTCCCCTTGAAGAGAGAGCCAATGAGTGGTGCCATTTGATTCCCTCTAAAATAATCACCACCTGGGATGGCCTCGTAGAAGCTTTTATCAAGAAGTTTTACCCACACCACAAGATTGCGGTTGTTAAGCAGTCTATCCAAACCTTTAAGCAGAAATTAGGTGAACACCTACACGATTATGTAAAAAGGTTTAATGCGTTGTTATACCAATTCCCACATCATGGATTTGATAAAGCCCACATGGCCCAAATTTTATATGAGGGCCTAGATAGTGTAACCAGAATGCAGGTAGAAACAATAAGTGGTGGAGAATTTACCCATCAAGACCCAAATATGTGTTTTGACAAATTTATCAAGCTAGCTGAAAAGACTCGTCAATGGGCTTCAATGAGGGAGCCCAAAATAACAAGGAACCCTATCCATAGGGTCAATAGGGTCGATAATGGGTCTGATATCCTTAGGCGTCTAGAGGCCTTAGAGATGAACCAAGGGTCCAACCAGACTATGAGTTGTAACAGTGATCCCAAAACCTATCCATGTACCATTTGTGGTGATCAAAGTCATATTGGACCTCACTATCCTCTATTTTACCCTAGAGAACCAACCCGTGACCAGGTTAGTATCTTACATAGAGGTATGAACTCTAAATACGAGGCTCGGCCCAAGTTTGACCCATACTCTAATACCTATAACCCGGGTTGGAGACATAATCCTAATTTCTCGTGGTCTAAAGGTACCCATCAGGGTAGCCCATCTAGCAACCCACCACCAGGTTTTTATAGGAACCAGACTGAAGTACAAGAACCGAGTCCAGTTGAGCAAAAAGTGTTGTCTCTAGAGGAAACTCTACGAAAATTTATGGAAACTAGTACCCGAAATTCTAACCAAAGTAGCCAAAAGTTCGATGACTATGTCTAGACGAGTCAACGTTACCAACCGAACACTAGTCAAGCTATTATGAATTTAGAGACTCGGATAAGTCAACTTTCGAACCGGTTAAATGATAGGGAGAATGGGACATTTCCTATCCAACCGACTCCAAATCCGAAAGGAGTTAACCAGGTTAATGGATCAGGTAACTCTAACCACAACGAACATGTCAAAGCAGTTATCACCCTTAGGAGTGGTAAAACTTTAGAGAACTCGGTAGGACCACCTAAGGATAGTAATCCAGCTGAAAAAGAGACTGAGGTTGACCAAACTTCGTCTAAAGACCCTAATGGGCCTGAGAATGCTAAGAGTCCAAGTGAGGAAGATATCCTTGAAAGAGTGTACATACCACCTGCACCATTTCCTCAGAGACTCTCTAAGAAAAAGCCTAGTACATATGCTGAAATCCTAGACATCTTTAAGCAAGTTAAGATCAACCTGCCCTTGTTAGATGCAATAAAACATGTACCGGCTATGGCCAAGTTCCTAAAAGAGATGTGCACTATCAAGAGAGACGCGAGTGTCCATAAGAAGGCATTTTTGACCCAACAAGTTAGTTCCATAATCTCATAAAATTACTCAGTCAAATTTAAAGATCCTGGTTGTCCTACTGTCACATGTGTCATAGGTAGCCAAAAGATAGAAAATGCTCTTTTAGATCTAGGGGCTAGTGTGAATATTTTACCATTCTCAGTAAATGAACAACTTGGACTAGGTGAGATGAAACCAACTAGGATAACACTACAGTTAGCCGATAGGTCAGTCAAAATCCCACATGGAATTATTGAAGACGTTTTGGTTCAGGTAGAAAACTTTATATATCCAGTTGACTTTGTGATTTTGGACACTCAACCTGTCTCTAGTCAAGATATCAATATCCCAATCATCCTAGGTCGTCCATTTCTAGCCACTACAAATGCAGTCATACATTGCCAAACTGGCCTAGTAGAATTTTCCTCTGGGAATCAGAAAATCTCGGTGAACGTTTTTAAGGCGTTACAAGCCCCACCGGACCCCGAACAATATGAGTCTATATGCATGATTGATTCTCTAGTTGAGAATACCTTTACCACTAATAATGTTAGTGATCCTTTAGAGGCGTGCTTGGCCCACTTTGGAGCCTACTATGATGAGGATAGTCATTTTGAAGAAGTTAATGCGTTGTTAGATTCTGCACCGGTAATGAATTATGGGAAATGGCAGCATAAACCAGAACCTCTTCCGCCGACCATAGATAAACCCCTCCAATCATCAGTTAAGGCACCCACCCTTGAATTAAATCCCCTACCAGATACACTGAAATATGTATTTCTTGATAGTGAAAATACTCTTTCTGCCATAATTGCCTCTGACTTAGAGCCCGATCAGGAAAGTGGACTAGTTAGTGTTCTCCGAGAGCACAAGACTGCAATAAGGTGGACTATAGCAGATTTGAAAGGAATTAGTTCTACTAATTGTATGCACCACATATACCTAGAAGAAGGTGCCAAAACTTCAAGAGAAATGCAAAGACGTTTGAATCCTAATATGAAGGAAGTTGTTCGCAATTAGGTGCTCAAGTTGTTAGATGTGGGTATCATATACCCCATCTCTGATAGTAAATGAGTCAGCCATGTCCAGGTTGTCCCAAAGAAGTCTGGGATTACAGTAGTTGCGAATGAGAACAATGAACTGATACATACCCGTGTTACTACCGGGTAGAGAGTATGTATAGACTACCGTAAGCTGAACTCAGCCTCAAGGAAAGACCACTTTTATTTACCATTCATCGACCAGATGTTAGAAAGACTAGCTGGCCACAGCCATTATTATTTCCTAGATGGATATTCTGGTTATAACCAAATTCCTATAGCACCGGAATACCAAGAGAAAACAACCTTCACATGTCCATTTGGTACTTTTGCTTACAGGCGCATGCCTTTTGGGTTGTGTAATGCACCTGAAACATTCCAACGTTGCATGCTAAGTATCTTCTCGGACATGGTTGAGCGATTTCTCGAGATCTTCATGGACGATTTTTTGGTATTTGGATCCTCTTTCGATGAATGTTTGCACCACCTTACACTAGTTCTAGAATGTTGTAAAGAAAAGAACTTAGTCCTTAATTGGGAAAAGTGTCATTTTATGGTTAAATCTGGAATAGTGTTAGGACATGTGGTGTCCTCTAAGGGAATAGAAGTTGATAAAGCCAAGTTTGACCTAATTTCAAAATTAAGACCACCTAAGAATGTAACAGATGTTAGATCTTTCCTTGTCCATGCTGGATTTTATCGTCGTTTCATCAAAGACTTTAGCAAGATTGCTTTACCTCTATCGAACCTACTTGCTAAAGATACTGCCTTTGTATTTGATGGAGCATGTGTTCAAGCTTTTGAGAAGTTTAAATTATTATTGACTTCTACCCCTATCATCCAACCACCCGATTGGAACCTCCCATTTGAACTCATGTGTGATGTGTCCGATTATGCGGTTGGTGTTGTCCTTGGCCAACGACGTGATAAAGCACCTAGTGTGATTTATTATGCTAGTAGGACCCTAAACGATGCCCAATTAAACTACACCACTACTGAGAAAGAAATGTCAGCCATCGTTTTTGCTTTGGAGAAATTTAGATCATATCTCTTAGGGTCTAAGGTCATAGTCTATTCTGATCATTTCTTTGCGAAATTATCACATGTCTCTATTATCTCTGCGAAATTATCACATATCTTCATTATTTCATTTCTGTCATTTCTTTCATTCATTCTTTCATTCTCATAATATCATATCATTTGAAGACAAGTAAATATTCAAGAGAAATTCTAATACATTGTAATTCTGGAATTTTGTAGTTGTGAAATCTTTATAATTCTGCGATTGTATCGCGTTTTGTGATTCAAATCAAAAATATTTTATTTTCTGTAAAGGAAACATTCTAGAGAAATATATAAATTGGATTTTCTGGGTTTTTTGTAATTTTGAAATCTCGAAATCTTTGTAATTTTGAAGTCTTTGTAATCTTGAAATCTTAATAATCTTTGAAATCTTTGTTATCGTGCAATTGAATCGCTCTTTGTAAATCAAATCAAAAATCTTTTATTTTCTATAAGTAAAATATTCAAGGAAGTGGTACTTAGCTTTCATGTGATTTTTTGTTGTTGTCGGCTCTTGCGAAGTATATGATTTTCTTACGAAACTGGCATCCTTGAAATGTATAAACGTCGCTCAAAGAAATGTAATTATCGCGTAGCAAAAAGAAGTGTGAGAAATGAGATTTGAACCCTTGACCTGCCTCTTGCATATTCTCGCACCATACCAACTGTTCTAACCCTATCTTGCGAAATTAATTTGCGAGATAATCATCAACTTTCTTCTTTGCAAAATAATCAAAGTCCGTGCGAAATTTCGCATAACAAAAATAAATGTGCGAGAAGCAAGAATTGATCCTGCGACCTGCTGCTTGCATTCATGCCTCTTGACCGACTGTGCCAGTTCTCTTGTGCGAAATTATCGCACACTTGTTAAAACTTGATTTGCTCTTCGCTGGTAGCAATCCAAAAATATGTAAAATGTGCGAAAAATTCGTAGGAGGTGGGAATTGAACCTACGTCCTTCTTCATGCATCGAATCTAATGAACCATCTGTGCCAACCCTCCTTTGCGAAATTTCTGTGCGAAATAATCATAAACTCTCTTCTGTGAGAAATACTCTTGCGAAATATCCATGCGAAAAATACACATTCGTTGGGATTTGAACACACGACCATGAACTCATTAACTTCGCAGGTGACCAACTGTGCTGCCTCTTGAAATAATACAAAAAATAAAGATAACACGAGATCAATGGGTCAGTACATGAAAATGTAAGGACGTCCTGCGATTTCGTCGCAAGACGGCAATGTCATGGGGCTTTATTTTCGCAAGGATTTTTAGGCCTGTCATATTGTCGCAACAAAACTATCCTGCAGAGGCAATAATACTAAGGAAATGATAAGGCAAGATCAAGGGGTCATTACATGAAAGTGTAAAGACGTCCTGCGATTTTGTCGCAATGACAAGAGGTGGCACAGTAAGACCTTTAACTAGGAAGGCAAAATAAGACCACATAAGAGAAAAAGACAAAAGGAAATCTTGGAGGAAACCAAGGTTTCCTTACTTTATAAAAATCCAGCAAAGAATATTTGCGAGACTGAGGCAGGAACACATATCGCTATTCGAAAGTAACTTGCTTAATCTGTCATTTGAAAGCAAATAACAGAGGCAAGTATGGGAATGTATAGAATAAAAACATGTTATTTGTCTTCATATGATAGATTTACGTTTACGCGCTCATAAAATGAAAGGTTGATAATATATTGATTAACTGTATTGCAAAAAAGAATTGTTCTTTTAACATGCGCAGAAAGAAACAACAAAGATAGAGTTAATATTTGAAGATCCAAAAAAGTCGCAGCAAAAAGTTACAAGGATAGGAGATTAAAAGAAGGGATATACAGATATTACAAAAAGCGAAGGAAGAAGACAGAACTATTTCTTGATTGATTTTTCTTCTTCACTTTCTTCATCTTCATCAGATTCTTATATTTCTTCATCTTTATTAGAATCTTCTCCTTCACTAGCATCGCTGTCAGAGATATTCAAAGAAGGCACATTCTCAGGGATTTCATCAAGGAGGCAAGGGTATGAAGAATGAGGAATGCTGTTGTCATCGCAGACCGTCTTAATAGTCTGATTGCGAAAAAGAACATCATCATTCTTGAAATTCGCTACAGTAATTTGTAGTTGCTTCTTCAATTTGGAATATTTGTCGTTTCGAAGAGAAAAGTCCTTTGCGAGCTGTTCTTTCTCAGATTCAAGTTCTTCAATTCTTTTCTGAAATCTCTCCTCAGCCTCTGCGAACATATGACAATGAATCACAATTTAATGACAATTTCATAAAAAAGAAACAATTAAATAAAGAAGAATGATCAACAACCTTCTTTGTCAGAAATCATATCCCTAATCAAGGCTGTATGCTCAGCTTGAAGACTAACGTTAACACCTAAATTATTCCTGGCATCATCTAGAACCTTCGCAGCCCAAGCTTATTCTTCTGAGTGGAAGAATCAGCTTCTAATTGCTTGTTTTTCTCGCGAAGAATAGCAGCTTCAATTTCGAACTCTTCATTTCTCTTGCGAAGAGTAACAGCTTCAGCTTCAAATTCTTCATTTTTCTTGCGAAATTAAAGATTCTTGTTTTCGAGAATACTGCGCCTTTTCTCAAGATCTGAGGCAACAGCAAAGGAAGCTCTCCCGGACTATAAAGGAAAGTAAAGAAATTATCAAGATATAACTTAAAATCGAAATTATGAAGAAATAAGGGAACAAAGACATACCAAGACACCAAGTGCATTTAGGAAGCTGGGAGTCACCAATCTGGAGACCCCATGAATAGAATCATCACCCTCTAGTAAAGGAGCATCACAGATACTCGTGAGAGCTTCGCACGTACTAGAAAGACGATCATCTCCAATTCCTTGCATGGAGTCAGAGAAGATGCTAGACAGTTGCGCCATAGAAGATTCAGTTGGAGGATTTTCCTTTGCGAGAGAAATATCAACATCATCATTATCTTCATCAGAGCTTTCGCTGGATTTAGGATTTGAAGGAGAAGAGGAATAGATCTTTTGTTTCTTAGAAGGTGGGGCAGTAGACTTCTCCTTGCGAAGAGAACCTTTACCTTTACCTTTGGTCTTCGCAACCTTAGGATTTTCTTCTTCTCCAACAATTTCAGCACCAACCTTCGCACACGAATGAAGATAAGAAAAAGAGGCAACAATATTGTTAAAAATAATAAAGAAAAGTATTTCTTACTTCATCCGTGATCGAACGGAGTGCTGCTAGGGTACTTGCCTAAGCGTTTCTTTTATAACTCTTCCTCAACTTGATAATCTGAAAATTTCTCAAGATTAATAGGTATAAAAAGGAGTGAAGATTACAAATTGAGTGAAATTTAGGAAGCATACCTCTTTTGATTTCTCTGGCCAATTAAAAACCCAAGGCTGATAATTGGCGAGATTCGCAGGGAGAACATTTGAACCTGAAATATAAGGTACATTCAAAAGTAGGGGAAAGACGCACCATTTGTCGTCTTTGGAATGACGAGGAACATTGTTTTTTCCAGAATGCCAATCGATATCCTGCATAAGTATTTTGTCGCTGGGAATATTTTCTTTTCTCTTCAAACGTGCACCCCAGCGAGTTCTATCGTTCTTCATGTTTATTATTTCATAGTTTTCGAAGAAACTCTCCACTGAATATTTTTCAGCGAATATCTCTAAGTCCTCAAATTTAGGATCTCTGACTTCTTTGGGATAAATAGATCCCTTACCAGCACCACGGTTGGCGAATTCAAGCATTAAGCGGATACAATCCCCGCTTAATTGGTAGATGGCTCGCGAGAATTTCACATGAGCAAGAATTTCATAAAACAAAGGAAGATTTGGGTCATAGAGAGGAATGGGAAGACCAGCGAGAATCTGACCTAGCGAAATTATGACTTTCTGATCATCACAATGATGATCAGCAAACAGTTTGCCAGAGAGAATGGATTTAGATTCCTGATTGGGAATAGTGGATAATATGAAACCCTTCTCTTGCAAATCTTTCTGAACCTCTCCCAAAAGAATTTCATATCTGCGACCAACTGGATGCATCTTTCAGAGTATGGGAATGAAGAGAAGATTGAAGATCAAAAGAAGTAAAAAGAAGAAGATTTACAGTAGCAGAAACGGAAATTACGGAGAGATGTTGAAGAAAAGTTGCAGAAAAAACAAGAAGGAAAGTAAAAAAGAGGAAGAGAGGAGTAAGGAAAGTATATATAGAGAGAAGGTTTCTCGAAAAGGCAAACACATTTAATGCGAAGAGTAGACATGAACGGTTGAGAAAAAGCAGTTGAAAAAGACGTGTCAAGAAATGGATGGAGGAAGAGATACGTGTAATAAATTTTTTGTAAAAGTACGAAATCGTGTCAAAACAGATAAGTATGAAAAAATGAACAGCTGCGGCATTTTGAAAGTATTAGTTCTCATGACATTCTCCCCTTCGCAGAGAAGACATGAGAAGAGGCAAGATGTAGGATCAGAATATCGCAACACCAAGATCCTTGCGAAATCCATAAATGACACATTGCGAAAATGTCGCAGATGGACAATACAAATGACGCAACGGATGACGACAGCTTGAACATGAGAAAGATGTGAAGACCTAGCGAGATTTAGGAGTGTTGCGAGATTTAACATTTGTATACTCGCGAGAGTATCGCAAGTCAGATCCGAAAATAAAGGACAGCTTAGCTGTCAACCACAATGTAATGTCTTGTATAAAGAGCCGAATAGGCTTAAGAGAAGGAGATATCTTTTTTAAGTGAGGAGCAAGTTATTAAGAGAGAGAAAGTTTAGAGTGGTTGTAAAGTCCTTTGCTTATTTTCCTTTCCACCTTGTAATATTAGTGAGTTTTAATCAATAAAGAATATAATTGTTCATCTTAAAATGACTTAATTGTGTGAATTCTAGTGAGGGGTGTAGTGTGGGATTTCCTGCTACTACAAAACGATCGCCACGTTGTGATCAAGTTTGTTAGAGACAATATTTTCTCTTGATTTGGTATGCCTAGAGCAATCATTAGTGATGGAGGTTCCCATTTTTGTAACCGTTCTTTCGAGATGCTCATGAATGAATACTCCATTACCCATAAGGTTTCTACACCTTACCACCCACAAACTTGTGGCCAAGTTGAAGTGTCTAATAGGCAGATTAAACAGATTTTAGAAAAGACCGTAAACCCTACCCGAAAGGATTGGTCTTTGCGCTTAGTAAAAGCATTGTGGGCTTACCGAACCGCTTTTAAGACTCTATTAGGGATGTCTCTATAAAGACTTGTCTTCGGTAAAGCCTGCCACTTGCTTGTAGAATTAGAACACCGAGCTTATTGGGCCATTAAAAAGCTAAACTTTGACCTATCTACTGCTGGTGATCACCGTAGACTTCAACTCAATGAGTTAGAAGAAATTCGTAATGATTTTTACCAGAGTGCGAAAATTTACAAGGAGAAAACAAAAATATTTCATGATAAATCGATTATTCGAAAGACATTTGAACCAGGTCAAAAAGTTCTCCTTTACAATTCTCGTTTACATCTTGTCCCTGGTAAATTGAGGTCTCGATGGTCCGGACCATACTTTGTCAAAATTGTTTTTCCTCATGGTGCAGTTGAAGTTAAAAATCCTAAGAACGGAAAAACTTTCAAGGTTAACGGTCAACGGTTGAAACCATTCTTGGAGTTACCCAGTCATGCAATAGAAGAATCGAAGCTGAGAGATCATGTCTACCAGGATTAATTTTTACGGGTAACAAAGTCTGGCTGAAAACACTAAACTTAGCGCTGATTGGGAGGCAACCCATACATGGTGATATTAAGGTCCCTCTGGAGGACCCTGCTGTTGTTGTACATTAGCTTTTTGTTTTTATTTTCTTTCTTTCTTGCTCCCATGGAAGGATTGCTACGCTTCATAAAGGTACTATCTTTCTGACTTACCTCTTTATTCCTCTTGTTAATTATATTTTTGGTACTGCACTTTAATTTGAAACATTGAGGACAATGTTAGGTTTAAGTTTAGGGGTGAGGGAAAAACTTTTAGTTAGTTTTTAATAAAATAAAAAATAAAATAAAATTTAAAAAATATATAAAAATTAAACTCCAAAGCCTAGAAATTTGTACCAAATCAGGATGACACTAACTAATCTAAGTGGATGGAAACATCTTGGTTGTAGGAGTTGAGGAACCCAATACCAGAGTCTATTCATAAAAAGACAGAGTTCAGGTGTTAGAATGGAATCACACTACGTTTTGTTTTTATTTTATTTGAAAAATTATATGTTTCTCTAAGTGATTTGGTGGGGCACAAAACATCGAATTGTTACCATTGTCGGGATGGAGTAGAGTGATTGAGTTACTAAAATAAAATAAAAAGACCAGACCAATCATACCAAATGGAATTAAAAAAAAAACACTTGGATAACAATATGTGTGTGTTTTCCCTGTCTCCGTCGCCTAAACAATCGTGGAATGCATGATCCATGGGAACTATCATGTAATCTATTGACAAGAAGCATGCGCTTGGATCCAAAAGATCAAATCATGCAGTTAAAAAAAAATGAAAAATGAAAAGTTTATTATTGTTCAATAAAATCGACTGCCGGTTCCATTGTATATGCCAGCTGAGTAGATCTAGAATTAAGATTATCGACCACTGGTTCCCTTGTATATGCCAAGCTGTGTTGATATTAGTCCAGACCAGTATCTCAATTCATAGGATCATAGGTTCATCTTGGCGGAGGCCTTCAGACATATATGGGAAACACCGTTGACCTTAGACAACATCGTTTTGAACTATCTATCTCTATAATCCATCTTCTCAATCTATTCATTTGTGTGATTCCAATTATTGATGTCCATAGTGCGATGATGAGTGCCAAATATTGCATATTTATACATCTATTTATTGGCATTTTACTCATCTTTTGTGCTCAGAAATCAGATATTATCCCAGATTCTGTGTTTTCTTTGTTTTCAAGAATAAATATTTGTATTAATTAATTTTGTGTTTTTAGGTAATAAATAAAGTTCGGAGATTCCTATGAGCCAAAAGAGCAGAGGATTGGAGACGAGCATCTATGGAGCAGGAAGCCAAAGCCCGCGCGCACATCAGTCGCAACCCAACTTACAAGACATGGGCTTGAGCTAGCCATGACCCGGATCCGAGCCCATCCACCCTGAGCCGTTCAGATTTCCCCCATCCTCATCCAACGGCCGCATCAACGGACGCATCGGATTCACCGAGATCCAACGCTCGCTTCGGTGGCGCATCGATCTTTGCTACACCTCGGTTCACAACAAAAACACCTAACCCTATACCCTATCGAGAAAACCCATTTCCTCTCTTCTTCTTCTCTTTCTTCTCTTCTCTCTTTCACCCGACCATTGCAGAGACCATACCTCCACCTCCTTCTTCACCCGACCAGCAGCCATCACCACTACCTCCATACCCTGACAGCACCAACCACACCACCTTTAGTTTTAGTTATATCTCGCCTAGCCTCTCTCGTAACCCTAGAGGCTATGTAAGAGATAAATGGAACTAGGGTTAGGGTTTTGTTCCATCAATCAATCAAGGAAGCGGTCTGAAGACGAATTGTGAGGAGGAGAGCACCGATTCAGAGGATTGAGCGACGTGGGTGAGAGGTTATTGCTTTCAATTTCTGTTTTGAGAGAATTAGGGTTTTGAGTTTATGCATGTATAAATAAGTTTGGCCTGTGTGTGAAAAAACTTATGCACAGGCTAGCTGTGAGCACCATTTTAGTGTAATTTGTAGTTTGATTGTTTCAATTATGTTTTAGTTTAATTTTCAGGGTGTTTGATGAAACCCTTAATCTTTATGTCAAGCATGTTTGTCTTTGGTCTGTTTCTTGTAATGTTATAATATGCTTAGGATTAGTAGTTAACCATTGATCTTACTAGCCTGTGATGAGTGGTACTATAAGAAGACCACTCATACTAGTACAAAAATGGCTTTTAGACACGGTAATTTACCGTGTCCAAATGTCTATGGTCACGGTATTTCATTTTTGAAAAACCGTGACTAAAGCCTGCGAGGCCAAAAATCTGCACCATATGGTCACGGTGATTTTCGTGGCTATATCCTACGTTCCACCGTGACCAAAACCTCATTAGTCACGGATCTTTATTATAAACCGAGGCAAATTTGCTCATTAGTCACGAAATTCTGTAATACACCGTGACTAGATTTGTTCATTGGACACGAATTTCCATATTTTACCGGGACCAATTTTGTATAATGGTCTCGGATCCCATATATACACCATGTCAAGACCATCACTCATACAGGATACTTCGATGATGAGCAGGTTTTGCGCTTTAACAGAATAAAATATGTGGAGCAATAACAAATAATGTAAACGAAAATTTTCAGCATTCCATCAAGTCGGATAATATAATGAAAAATCAATATGGTTTATATATATCTTGATACATGGATTCTAACAAAGTTGATTACAATAATATCAATATGGTCAGCAAGTATGAAAACATATAAGCGCATCTGCATAAAAGAATTGGAAGGACAGCCTCTAATAAATTTTTGGGAGAACTGCACTTCCATTGCCTTCCTACTCCAGGTCCCGTTACTGAAGATGGATGACACACCCACACCACAACGTCAACTCATCCGATCTCTTTTGCTAGAATGTCGCTTGGATGCAAAAGAAAAGAAGAGAGAAATAAAACTAAATTTAAAATTCAAGACAGTGTAAGATCTTATACTGCTGAAGTGTGCTGTCATTCTTCCGACAACAACGAATATATTATTTCACTTTGGAGAGTGATAAGTTACTGCTAGCAATCTTCTGTCATCCCTTGTGCACTAATGGGAACAATCTGCCTAAATTACTATGGTGAAAGTCATGCCATGCTAAACAATATATTTATATTAAGCAATACTAAAATGTCGATTCAGAAAAAAATCAAGCATTAGAGCTACTCCGACCTCACAACTGAGACTCGGCAACAATTAGATACAGAAACAAGCCAAGGAAAAAGTAACCAATGTCCTCACAAGAGTGTCTAGAATGGTTCCCACCAATAAGAAATCATATAGAGGCTTACCAGACAAAGGAATAAGCATGTCTGAGTCTTGGATGACTGCGCCAGACCAAAATTGTGCAATACTTGGTGCGCACATGAAGCTTATGCATATATCAGTATCACTGATCACCACCTTCACACGCGCAATTCACTCAGCCACCAGCACCCAAATCCAAATGAAACATCAGAATGTACAGTATTAGGAATTTGAAATTGAAACTAGTATAAAAAGGAGGTGAAAAACGCAAAATCTAACTTCAGCATTTTTTTTATCGAGTAAGAAGGCCAAGGTATATTTCATTCGACCCTCTAACATATTATTATTTTAGCAGCTTCAAATTACATTGTGAAATGGGATCCAAACACCACAAAACTAGACATTAATCATAGAAAGTGATCAAAATTACATCAGAAGTCGAATACGGTAGAAGTAGAATTTATTGATAATAAGAGACGCTTATCAAGTTCTGGTGAAGTAACAAATGATGTAGAACTAATTGACAATAATAATTCATCAGCAGTAATAATGCTATTAGAGTTCGATTAATCTTTCACCTTTGAAATTTGTATTTTTCCATGACGCTTACCAAGTTCTGGTGAAGTAAGAAATGCCTCTTGTTGTTCATCTTTGTATTGCTCAGCATTAAATAAAAATGACTGTGTCGAAGACTCCATCAGTGCTTTGAGAGTTAATTTACCACTGCCATAAAAGAAGTTATCAAAGAGCAAATACAGAAACATAAAAATATTCCCGAATGAACAAAGAAAGAAGAGTTCGCTACCATCAGGTCCATATGACAAGATGTTGTTGGACAGGGCCCATCCTGTTTCCATGCAGTGTTTCACCACACTAATAATATAGTCACCAACAATGTAAAAAACTATATAAGGAAAAAATAAAAGAAATATCCATGATATGTTCAGCAAGAAAAGGAAGTGTTTAATATCGAAACTGAGAAGTACTGATGGATTGCAAGAAAATAAACTCACAGATCTAAAGCACGGTGTTTCCATACCAAAAATGGATATGAGAGTTCTTGAATACTAGTGAAACAACTTAGATGGATTCCAACAAACCATTTACCCGAGATTTGGATGTTGTACACAAGATTTTGAATGTCACAGAACTTGTCAGAAGCAACAACTTAATATTCACAAGTTCCTAACAGACAGCAATTTGCCTCTGGAGTTCACTTCTGATCATGCGGTAAGCCGGGGAAGTTCCTAGTTCGACATTTATGGACCCTGAAAATCTAGATAAAAATTTCAGATTATCACTCAACTATCAAGTAAAGAGAGGTTAAATCTTCATGAAGCGTGTAGCAATGAAATCAAATGTGTAAACTTTTATCTTTGTTAACCAACAATATCATCATATGTAAAAATGGGTAGGACACTAGGACTTAATGCTGCATGTTTTCCTTCCAATAATCTTTAGCATATGACCAACAGTTCTGGATTCGATTGCAGTATGCAAGTGGGATTTTAAGAAAGAACAAGGTTTGCGCAAGGTATGCTACATGTTTGGCTGCAACAGGCTCGCGACTTTGACTCTGCAAGAACAAAAAAAATCCAAAATTATACTATTCAGTTGTGTTAAGAATAATTATGTAAGGAATAATTTTGCCGATTGGAAGAAAAAAAAAACTTGACAAACTTGTAACGAATCACCTTCGAGGATGAACCAATGAAAACTCATTTTTATGAAGTCTGAAACGCAAGATTGTACATTCACATAAAATATTTAAACCCTAGACAAATAAAAAAGAAAAACAAAACCAACAAATACTGAATAAAAACAAATGGAAGAACGAAAGCAAAAGCAACAAAAGGCAAGTGTCAATTCAGTACAATGTACCCCATTTTATTCCCCACTTCAACATCATTTTACACATTTGGTGTAAGAGAAAAAAAAAAGAACAAGCTACTATAGCCAGTAATCCACTCCATCTGCCCGTGTTAAACATGATTAATCCCATAAACAGATTATGATATTTTCTCTACATCTAAAGCTTAGCAAGCGGTCGTACTAGGAGTCTCCAATCAACACTCTAACCCAAAATTCCAATTTTCTATAGTGGAGCAGTAAACATAAAAATATTAGTACATCATTAAGTGCTACTGTATATTTTAATCCAATCTCTCTATAAAACAAGCGTTAAGTAACATAATCTAAATTTTGTGTCAAAACATAATCTAATTTTGGGTTCTTCCAAAGAAATCTCAAATTGAAATCCTAAATGTCAAACAAGAGCTCATTTATATTACAGACTTAATCTTTGACTGTTAAAATGAAGAGCGCCATAAGTTGAAAACCTAGAAATGTAAATCTATGAAATAGTAAGAAATAATTTAGATCTAGAAGACGGAGGAAAATCAGGGGCTTACCCTCTTAAATAAGTTATGGGGAACGAAAGAGATTTCACAATTAATCAATCTAAACTGAAATTTCAAGCATTCCTTGTAAATAAAATAAAAGATAAAGCAGTTTGATCAATACAAAACAAAAATAAAAAGGAACAATTTTAGCAGGAGAAGACCATGTAATACCTTGTGAGGTGTTTTCACCTTCACTTTCATTAAACATCTAAAATTGTTGTCTCACTGTAAAGAAAAGGAAAAGAGGAAGGGAACGTTATTGAAGGGTTTTATTTATTTTTTCTTAATTAACCTAAGAGAGAGAAAAGAAATTGCAGTTGTAATCTCTTCAAAGCCATCATCAAAACTGTTCTCTGGCTTGAAGCGAGAAAGAAGGAGATAAAGAAGGAAGTGGAGTACTGCAGTCGATCGTGGAACAAGTTAGGTTGGGAACACTAATCCTGCAATCGTGTCTCGTAAAAACAGATATATATTATTAATAGACACGCGTTAATATATCACCGTGTCAACTGTCAAGAGAGATGAGCAGTTGTCTCGGATATGTACTTTTGCGGGACTAACCAAGCTTTAGTCACGTATATTAGTTTAACCGTGACAAGGACAGCCGTGACCAAAACCCATAGTTGTACTAGTATAGCAAACTTAGTTGATGAATATCTAGTTTAGACCTTCAAAGGAAGGCACAAGAACATTGCTTAACATACATGGCCTGGGCATGAGATTAGGGGTGGATTGATCCCCTGGTGCTTTCTACATTGTCACTGCTTTAGTTTAGATTCATACAACAACACCTCAGTCGTATCTACGACACCAAACAATAGTTCTGTCACTCCTAGAAATCAGTTAAGTAAGCCATAGATCAACATAAGCACCACAAGTCTTTGTGGTTCGACCCGTATTTGCCTTGTTCTACTTTGAAGACACCGTGCACTTGCGGTTTATAACAAGTAGGCTAAAAATAAACTCCTTTTCAGGCCTACCAAGTTTTTGGCGCCGCTGCCGGGGTCTTGGCGTGTGCTGTATTGGTCTTTGCTTGCTTCACTAAAACTTCAACTCACCATTGTATATATGCACTTGCATTTTTAGCTGTAACTTGTTTATTTCTGCATCTTTTATAGCTTTCTGTTATTGCATTCTATTTTGCTCCCTGTATTTGCATCTCATGCTGACATCTGTAACTTTATAACTTAGCTTAATCACCTTGTGTTATATTTTGCATTTTAATTTCTTTAAAACCACTCGTCATTGTAATCTGTAGCTAGAGCTTAGTAATTTTCACTTTTAATTCTCAGCTGCATATTAGTTAGTGTAATTTCTAGCAGCTCATTTGCATCTTAGCTTTTTAATCTGAGCTATAAGCGTCATTGTTGTAGCTTAGTGTCACTTGTAACTCTTGATCCATGTCAGTCCAAATAAGCATAATAATTGTTGCTTTTCCCTTGTGTCAGTCCAAAATACTCTTAGTTGCTTATGCCAGGGTTAATGTTCATTCCCTTTGCTACAACCTGCACTTTTATGAGAACTGAACTTCCCCTCTGAGCAACAGGTACTCATATCCTCTGCTGAGCAAGCCCAAGGAGGAGAAGAAAAAGGCGCAAAACTTGAGTTTTGCAAAGCCCTGAGCAACCCCTGCAATTCAGGTGAGTGGCTCTGTGATATGGGAATTATATCATGTCTGTGTGTTGAATTGTATACCATGATTGTGTGCTGAACCTTTGGGCATGTGCATGAACCTGTCAAAACTGACCTGTGCATCACTGAAAAGTTGCTTAGCATCTCTGTATGTGCATCTGTGGCCCATGCTTGCATGATAACTTAGTTACCCTGCTTGAACAATCACCCCTGAGTCGATTGTGGTTCACCTACGCACCACCCTGATTGCATGATAAAACCCCGCTAGGTACAAGCCCACCTGAGGTCAATCGAGATAGTTGACATCAACCAAACTCCGCCCGACTGTGATGTGCATTGTTATTCTCGTGTCAGTAACTTGCATTGTCCTATGCTCGGCTCCAGCCCCGAAGCTGTTGAGCTTGAGTAGCACCTTGGTTAAGATTGGTTAACTGGTAGTTTTGTACTCCAACAAGCCTTACTCACAACCCCGAACCTATCCTGTGAAACCCAAGTGAAGTCAACTGTAACAGTTGACATCAACTCAGCCGTTGACATCAACTGAGTGAGTTGATGCCCCATACCCCCTGTACCCTTAAGCATTGCTCAACCTTGCTCACACTGAAATTTTTGATGCTTGACTCTGTTGACATCATTTGTGGCATCTGTGCATGACAAGTATGTCATAAGAGTGTTGGAATTTGTACTAAACTGAATCTTGATTTCTGCTGTGATGTTTGACTTTGAATTTCCCTGAGCATAACCTTGACACCATCAGCCCTGTACCTTGAGCCAAGTGTTTGCCAAACCCTTGCATGCTATAACTCAGTCAACCAAAGTCGTTGGACATCTGTGACCTTGTGCAAACTCGAATCCGTGACCAAACCCTCGCACCTGGCCGTGTCAATCTTTGTGGTTTTTGCTTGTTTCCCTTGCCTGTGAAATTTAAACCGCCATAAGAATTGTTATTTTTCTGTGCTTGGCCTGACCAAACCCATTAATGGATACATAACTATTTAAAGAACATAGTTTTTTCTTCTCTAAATTGTGTAATCAAGTGAGCTTCGTTTAATATGATGTTGACACTCCCTTGCAAGAGTGTCAAAATCATGATATGCTTGTCTACCTCTCCGGTGTTGTTATACTCCGAGTTAAGAAAATAATGAATAGTCTGAGTTAAGGAAATAATTCATCCGTTGCATGTTGCATTACATCTTGCCTCTTTTTCCTTGAATATTGCTTGGAGAGCGATCTTAAGGAAAATCTGTTGTTGTAGTAATCTTCTTGTGCACCATCCTATGCTTCACCCTGTGTGCCCATGTTCTTTGCCTCATGTGTTATTTTTGTGAGTTGAGTTATTTCTTCATTCTTATCTTTCCTCTATCTCCCGTTGTGCTCATGCGATAGTATAATCTCTTCGCTTTCCCGTGACCTTGCCTTATCAGCCGAGACACTTAGTGATCTTGCCTTATCATTTTTCAAGTATTTTTGCCTCTGGGATGTTTTGTTTGTCTTTGTAAGGTGATCTCGTCTTACCCTCGCGTTAGTATTATTGCCTCTTCAGATCATTGCACAAATATGACAAGCCTAAGTCTTCTTGCAAAACAAAGCCTCATGACATTTGCGTCTCGTTTTTGACACTCCCCCCTAATGGAGAGCGCCGCCTTATCATCTCCAGGTTGCCCCTTGCCATACAAGACTAGCTCTCCCATTTGCACATAAGCCATCCTAAGTACCTCTTAGGATAGGCTTTCATGGTGATGTGCAAGCACTCCGAGTGCTAAGAAATTGTGTGTGATTTTTGTTGAGAATGATTGATGAAGTGATTTCCGAATCATTAATCGATTTCTTTTCTGGTAGGTTGTAAGCTGTCTCATTGTGACCTTGGCTGGTTAAAAAACAAATGTAATAAAAGAACTTCGAATGCACGTCATATGAATCACGATGTGTGTTGTAAACTCTATGCTCATATTTGGGTTTCTTTGTTTTTGTCAATCTTTGTGGTTTTTGCTTGTTTGTCTGATGACCCCTTGCAAAGAGTGTCAAAATCAGATTAGTTGTACATTCGCTGAAGATGATATGCTTCGGTGTTGCATACCCCGAATAGCGAAATTTGTTCATCCCGATGTTGCATGTTGCATTCTCGGATTGGTCTTTCTTGTGCATCTCCGCCATCCTATGCTTCACGTTTTTTTCTTTGTGTCTGATCCACTTGAATTCATTGTGTTATTTTTGTGAGTTCTGTTTCCCACATAAGATTTTTGCATAAGATTCTTCACTATGATTGTTGAGCTACACTTAGTTAAAGTTTTTCTCTCTCTAAATTGTCAAGTGTATCCTCCCTTTTCTCTCCTCGCTCTCTTTATATAGGTGTTTACCAGGACAGCTCATATGGCTCTTTGTGTTGCTCTTTGCGAGACACATAAGCCATCCTCGAGACATTCTCTCGAGTCTTGTTACCTTCTCTCGAGACACTCTCGCGAGTTGATGTGCAAGCACTCACGAGTGCTAAGAAATTGTGTGTGATTTTTGTTGAGAATCGTGTCTGCTTAAGAAATGTGTGATTTTTGAGAAGCATGGAGCTCGCATAAACTAGAAGCTCACATAACATAACCTAAGTTGTGCTGTGCTGAGAGTTGCACACATAGCCTGACCTGCACACAACCTGTGCATAAGCCCTTTGCAAAAACAACTTGTGCATAAACCCTGCACATACCCTGAAGCCCAATCACTGGGCTATGCTCCTGCCACACAAACCAAACTAAAGCCCACTGTGCACTGGGCTTGCACTATAACCTGGGCCGCACTTGACCTGGGCTGTGCCAACAAATGGGCTGAGACCCAGTTCCACTGGGATGTGTAACTTGTTCTTTGCATTATATCCTAAAGCCCACATAGCTGGGCTGTGCAACCACTAGGCTTATCTCAGCCTGTGCTGTATCACCTGAAGCCCACCAAAACCAAACATCAAACCAAATTCCACATAAACCAAACCAAACCCAATAAACCAAACTGAGCCCACTACAACTGGGCTTTGCATAACCTTTGGGCTGTGCATTTGCATCACTTGGGCTTAGCTTCCCTGTTTTGGAGACTTCATTGGTCATTCATGCTTTATGTGTGCTAGCTATTTGAGTTGCTAGACCATGTCAGGATTTTGGTCTGCAACTGGGGATGGAAACAAATCCATCAGAGAGCTTGCTTACGGGCATGCTTCACAATATGAACTCCCCACATACCATAGTGATTTTAGGGAGTATTATGAGCCTTCTCAGGGCCCTGACTCCACATACCCTAATCATTATGAGCACATGTATCATCCACCACAGGTTGAAAATGAACACTTTTCTCATACCCAGTCATCACTTTTTGATCAATTAGAAGCTAAAGTATCTGCTTTAGAAAGGCAATTACATGAGCAATCTGTCGAATCTAATCCCCCTAGGCACTATGAAATGTATGCTTGTACCTTATGTGGTAGCTTAGACCACCCTGCTGAGAACTGATACATTTTACATGAGTTTAGGCAGTCTAGGGAAAGCCATGATAACCATGCACACATGCATCATCCATCACAGTGGGAAGTTGAACAATGTTATACTCCCCCAGCCCCTTGTATGTAGTCTCTAATGGAAAAGCTCATAGAACAAATAAATGATATACTTGGATGGAAAGCATTGCACGAGCATCCCTTCTCTAGTGAACCATATGCACAAACATACACTGAATATGAACCTAATCTAGAGGTAAATGAGTACACTAGAAATGATAATAGGGAAATGCATTGTTGTTATGATGATGATGATGATGAATATGATATGTTAGAAGAGCATGTGCATGCAGAAAATATGATGGAATTTTTGGGTTCAGAGACGTTAGGCGTCTCTTCTGTGAACCCTATGGGTGATGCCTCTTCTAATATTCATACATGTGATGTTAACTCTGAGCTTGGGTTTGTGAAATTCTTCAGTGAATGTGAGCATGCTACACAACTTGTTTGTGACTTAGGAAAAGATGAATCTTCCGTTGACACTAATGTTCTTTTGGATCATGATATTATTGTTGTGTCGATTCCCCTGCCCATATCACAATATGTTGCCTGCTCGATGATTATGACATGGTGATTGATGAATTGTTCTATCTTCGGTGAGCATGATTTACCCTCTTCGACCTTAGGAAAGTATGTGATGGTGCAAATGATCTTATACATGAAAACAACTTAGATGTACCTACTTTCTCTCCTAAGTCACAGATTGAAACTCCTCCACCAAACCTAGGTGTAGTTTGTAACAAAATTGCAAAACCAACTTTTCTGAAAATGCCTAACTTAGGCCTAGAGCTTTGTGCTTCCCAAGTCCTCCTGGACTATTTTGCATCAAAGTATAACACTTTTAAGGATCCACAGTTGGAATGTGTATGTCTGCCTGTTATTAGCAAAACTCATTTTGAGTTAAACCTTTTGCATGATGTACCTTTAAAATTGCAAGATTTTGTGCTCTCAAACACACCTGTTGACAAGTTTAGGTTTGGGGGAAACTCATTCACATACACAGTCTTACTTGCACTCTCATATTATATTTGTGTAAGGCTGTTGATGTTTGTACATAATTTCTTTTGGGTTGATCCTCAACTCTTTAGATTGTTGATTTATGGTGAATTTTCATTGTATATAATTCAGTAGGACTTGTTAAATTTTTCTTTCTTGAATCGGTTGAGTCTTCTTGCGCATATTTTGTGCCAATCCAATATGATCTCCACTGAGAATGTTGGATTCTAGCCTTGACAAATGAAGCTCTAACCTTGCTTCCGCCGACATCCGGTAATCTCTTCCCTTTTCTCTATTCAACATAGTTCTCATGGTATGTGACTGTTTAAATTCTTATTATCTGTTGACACATTGAGGACAATGTTTGATTTAGGTTTGGGGGTGCATTTGCATTTGCACATAAAGTTTTTGCATATAGAGTTTTTAGTCCTTTATACCAAAAAAAAAAAAAAAAAAAAAAAAACTTTTTGCAAATAAAAACCTCCAACTTTTAGAGATTTTAGAGTCACTAGCATGCTTCTAGATATGTTTACATAGAGAATCTGACGGAAATAACAGAATTTGGAAGTACTGGAGAACACAATCGGGTTTCTTAGTTGATTAGAGCGTTAAAGTTGGATTTAACCATACCGGAGGGCTAATTAGGTGTCTTTGTTTAGATATTCGGTAGTAGAATTGTGATCACCCATAGTGGAGACTACCCATTTTACATCAAGTGAGGCACCAACCTTCAATTTTTTGCAACTTTCTAGAAAAGCTGTTAGAGTGTGTGTCACCGTACGTCAATTCCGGGTAGGAATGATGAGCTACCCAACTTCGTACCACTTTCAAAGACTACTTTTGATCTCTTGAGTGCTAATTTTTGTCAATCATGAGGGTGACGTTTAAAGATGAAAACTTCTTCTAAATACCGATTTGAGTTAGCATCTCTCTCTCCCTCTCAATCAACAAGATTCATAGAAACACATCATCATCGGCAAGAAGGAGCATCATCCAGAATATTTGAAGAAAAGTTGATATAGTCCGAGGTTTATGTGCAACAAAGGAAAGAAAAGAAAAGAAGATGAGAATTAATGAAGTTTGTGAAAAATTGAGTTTTATTGTTTTATTGTTATTCCAAGTTAATCTAAAAAAAAAAAAAAAAAAAAAAAAAAAATTGTCAAGTTTTTGTAAAGTTCAGAAGTCCATCATCAACATTTGAAGACCGAAGACCGAAGATTGAAGACGTTTCTATGAATGCTGAAAGAGTGATATTAATTGCCAATCGGGTGAGAAGGTAAGTGAGTACTCCCATCCTTGCTAATGGTTGATTTCCTTTCTTAGAGATCATCAGAAAAAGATTCTTTTTGTCCACACTTCTGTGGAGTCTCCAGAAATTATTTCGGAAGGTTATCCTTCTTACCTACAACGTGTGCGTGATTTCTCTCTTTATTCCCGCTCGCACACATGAGAGACTAAAAGCGATCTTTTTGAGTGCAATTATCATAAAACCCTAATGGTGAGGCAGAAGTCGAGGCTTATGATCACAATCGAATCCGAATTCTTTCATATGGTATGGTTACTTCTCGCTCAAAGACTTAAGGATGAGAATGCGTTCTTTGGTAGTTCTAACTTCATGTTACTAGCATGCAGAAACTCTATGTCCTCATAGCTTCTTGGAGGCTTGAGACTCTTTTACACTCGAAGTTGGAGAAGGTTTTGTGGGTACACCTCTGGTAAACCCTCACGAGACTACAACTCGTCCACTAGGGACACCTAGGGGTTTAAAGGCTTAGTGCATACGCTAAATGCATTCGAGAGACCTGTTTCACTTGAGGACAAGTAAAATTCAGGTTTGGGGGTATTTGATGAGTGCCAAATATTGCATATTTATACATCTATTTATTGGCATTTTACTCATCTTTTGTGCTCGTAAATCGAGATATTATCCCGCATTCTGTGTTTTCTTTGTTTTCAAGAATAAATATTTGTATTAATTAATTTTGTGTTTTTAGGTAATAAATAAAGTTCGGAGATTCCTAGGAGCCAAAAGAGCAGAGGATTGGAGACGAGCATCTATGGAGCAGGAAGCCAAAGCCCGCGCGCACATCAGTCGCAACCCAACTTACAAGACATGGGCTTGAGCTAGCCATGACCCGGATCCGAGCCCATCCACCCTGAGCCGTTCAGATTTCCCCCATCCTCATCCAACGGCCGCATCAACGGACGCATCGGATTCACCGAGATCCAACGCTCGCTTCAGCTGGCGCATCGATCTTTGCTACCCCTGGTTCACAACAAAAACACCTAACCCTATACCCTATCGATAAAACCCATTTCCTCTCTTCTTCTTCTCTTTCTTCTCTTCTCTCTTTCACCCGACCATTGCAGAGACCATACCTCCACCTCCTTCTTCACCCGACCAGCAGCCATCACCACTACCTCCATACCCTGACAAAGACCAACCACACCACCTCTAGTTTTAGTTATCTCTCGCCTAGCCTCTATCGTAACCCTAGAGGCTATGTAAGAGATAAATGGAACTAGGGTTAGGGTTTTGTTCCATCAATCAATCAAGGAAGCGGCTGAAGATGAATTGACAGAGGAGAGCATTGATTCAGAGGATTGAGCGACGTGGGTGAGAGGTTATTGCTTTCAATTTCTGTTTTGAGAGAATTAGGGTTTTGAGTTTATGCATGTATAAATAAGTTTGGCCTGTGTGTGAAAAAACTTATGTCTGGGCTAGCCATAGCACCATTTTAGTGTAATTTGTAGTTTGATTGTTTCAATTATGTTTTAGTTTAATTTTCCAGGGTGTTTGATGAAACCCTTAATCTTTATGTCAAGCATGTTTGTCTTTGGTCTGTTTCTTGTAATGTTATAATATGCTTAGGATTAGTAGTTAACCATTGAGCTTACTAGCCTGTGATGAGTGGTACTGTAAGAAGACCACTCATACTAGGGGTGAGTTAGCAAACTTAGTTAATGAATATCTAGTTTAAACCTTCAAAGGAAGGCACAAGAACATTGCTTAACATACATGGCCTGGGCATGAGATTAGGGGTGGATTGATCCCCCTGGTGCTTTCTACATTGTCACTGCTTTAGTTTAGATTCATACAACAACACCTCAGTCGTATCTACGACACCAAACAATAGTTCTGTCACTCCTAGAAATCAGTTAAGTAAGCCATAGATCAACATAAGCACCACAAGTCTCTGTGGTTCGACCCGTATTTGCCTTGTTCTACTTTGAAGACACCGTGCACTTGCGGTTTATAACAAGTAGGCTAAAAATAAACTCCTTTTCAGGCCTACCATGCGACCATCTGAGTAGAACTTTGTCACGTATATTTATGAATATGATTCGCATCAGGGTACTTTCTCTTGTGATCAATGAGAGTATGCCAACCAAGGAGATTCTTTAGTGTCGCTCCTTAATTTTGCACAGGTATCTAGGGCCTGGAGTAAAGGTTTTGTGGGTACACCTCTTGTAAACCCTCCCGAGACTATAACTCGGCCACTAGGGCCACCTAGAGGTTTAAAGGCTTATTGCATATGCTAAATATAATCGCGATGCCTGCGACACTGAGTTAGGATTTTTATTTCATTTTCGTTTTGCTCGAGGACTAGCAAAGAATAAGTTTAGGGGTTTTTGATAGACTCATTTATGTGTCTAATTTGTCCCAATTCTATATATTGTTAGTGCTCATTTTTGTACTTATTAGGGTGTTTTATGTGTGTAGGTACTTTTGGAAAATAAACATTGTTGGAGAAATCGGCTCGAAAAGTCGCTAAAGGCACCCGAACTCTGGCTAAAGGGCACCTAATTACTAAGGGGCACACTACTTACTATCGGCACCCCAGCAGATTGGTTAAGGGCCAACTTCTTCAACAATTTGAAATCTGAAATTGGCGGAAAAAGTTCTTCCAACTGGCAGAGTTATTGGCTGGTTTGGAGAGATTCAATCGATAATTTCTATTGGAGAGGACTCATTAGGGATAAGCAGGCTTGGTATGATCATTTGGATCGACTGGAATTGGCTAGATCATTAGATTGAAACGAAACAGGGAAGGATGGTAAGTATTTTATTTTTGGAAGAAAAAGAAGTTTGGTTGATCGGATGATGCATTAAGAAGTTTTGAAGAGATATTATTCCTTGAATAGACCGAAAGAAATAAAGGATATTAAATGAAGATATTCTAGAGATTTCATGCGCATGTTGAGTATATAAGGGCCTGTTGGGAGGGGAAGAAGGGTTACAGAGAGTCTGGATAAGAAAGATAGGCTTAGAATCGAGAAAAAAAGAAGTTACAAAAATTCCTCATGTTGCTGCTCAACCAAGAACACGAATAAGAAACGCCTGCAAGAGACTGTCGCAAAAAGTGCCGTTAATCAACTCCATAAAAGTTTTATCGTATAAAGTTTGGCTGCAGTAGGTCTTTCGCAACTGAACTATTGTAACAGCTTGGTGGCTAAACATCTTTAGCGATTGGATATCATTGTAAGCTATTTTAATTACTTTTTGAATACAATGAAAAATCAATATTTCTCCATTTTTCGATTCATGAGTAACTAAGTTCTTTTCTAGGGTTGGGAGGAAGCTATTTTCTTGATGAGTTTATTTAAATAATTATTTTCTTTATCACATTTACTCCCCTTTTGTGCTAATAATTCCTTAAAATTTCTTTATTCTTTGCATGCCTCATTTAAATTGTTTTGAATAATTTACACTATTGATTTTTTATAGGCGGAGGAGAATTAAGCCTAAGATTAATGACATAGTCATAAAAATAGAGCTTGTAACGTTTTATCCTCCAACGCATGAGATTGAGTTCGAAACTACCTTGAGTAATTTGGAGTATTATGTAGAAGTTATAATTAGTGGATTTGCAACATCAAAATAGTGGAATCCCAACTCTAGTTCACCACCTCTTTTACCAACAAAAATTTAATTAGTTTATTTTTATTTAGCATATTTTCTTTTATTTGTCTTGAACCAAACCTTTGAAAATAGTCCGAGAATCGAACCTTCTACTTACCACTTGTAAAAATTGCATCATAAATCTAACACTGTCCTTAATGTTTTAAAGATGAAATTAAAAAGCATGAACAAGGAGAAATTGTTACCATTTTAAGCAAAAGAGTAAAGGAAAGATATTACCGTGTTGCATGAGCATGGGTTACCTCCCAAGAAGTGCTAAGTTTAACGTCTTCAGCCATACATAAGAAAGAATTAATCACCTGGAATCATATAGCAATAACCGAAACAATTGTGGATCTTCTGCATAAAAAAGTGTTATCACAAACAAAAGGAAACTGCAACAAACCAAGAAAGTGAATAAACATAGCACACCCTTGCCTAGTTTCCTGTTTAAAACAACTACATCTATTTGTGGTTCAGGTTCAGGTTCAATAAAGGGGTCTAAATAAAATATTTTCATGGGTTGCACCTCCTCATAAGTAAGATCCGTATTATCAGGGTGTAGAGTCTGGAAAAACTCAAATAATAATTTAGAATCACATAATAATAACCTGAATAATTGAGGATCCTCATAGTCAATCATGTTTGACTCAAACTGTTAACCGTAATGAAAGTGGTGGTCATTCTTAAGAAATGTGTCGTTTCTATTTTCCTAAAGTATTTAGGTTTAGTCTCAGAACTTAATAACTGACACATTTGAAACTTATACGTTCCCACATTTGGAAGAAAAGTTTTTGATGGGAAAACAAAATCAATATGGGTATTATAGCCTGGGTAAACCACATCAACCAGAGGATGGGTTTCTAAAAACTGAACTTCTTTATGGACATCACTATGTTCAGGAAAACGTGTATGAAGATAATCTTTTAAAATGGTTGAGGCACATATGTCAAGTCCCAAGTGAGGGATCTCTGTAAGAGCTAAAGGTAAGGCGCAAGGAGAATGATAATCACCCCCAAATTTAGAATTTTGGGCGTCTCTAGATAGACTAGTTACAATTTCCCTAATTTCTAGATCGTCAGAATCCTTAAAATGGTCAATTGCTTCTTGTAATTTATACTCAGGTGACGCATCCTTACTCATATTTGAACTCTCTACGAGTCTATCTTCTAAGACTAATGCTTCTAAATCGCCAGATACGAAAATAGTATTCTCGGGATAAACCCGCTCCTCTAAACCATCATCGGCTTCGTAATCATAAGGAAATACTACATCGTCTAAAACGGCGGTATCTCTAGTCAAATCCTCGTCCTTTTGAATAGGTGAATAATTATTAAAATTATTTGGATTTGAACCAGAAATAACACTATCATCATAAAGTTCATTGGGAGTAACAAATTCCTGATCACTAATATGTCAGATTCTTCATCAACACTATCCTCGTCATAATCATCATTATAATAACATGAAAATGGTTGAACCTCATTGAAACAAGTAGTGTTACCAATTCTAACCTCGTCATCTTGATTATGCAAATAACTATCCTCATTTTCAAGGGTATTATTGGAAACACTATATTGGGAATCAAGATTTTTTCGATCAAGTCTTTCATTCAAATCAACCATCAGCTTGAGGCATTCCTCTATAAAAAAGTCTACTTATTCTCTCATCAATAACTAAGTTATTCATCTCAGCTATCTTATGCGTCGACTCCTCTAATTTTCTGAGGAACTCTTCTAAAGGAGGAATAGGTACAAAAGGATCATAAAAAAGGACTACTTTTCAATAGTTTCATTGCATCCTCCAAAGACGGAGAACTAGTGCTATCATATTCTTGCTCGTATGACTGATGCGTGTGTGAATATTAATTGGGCTCACCATGGTATGAACCATAACCTTCAAAAGGTTGATGTTCCCAACCATTATTTACGCTATGGTCGTAATATGAATAATGTCCATTTTGAAACTCAGTCGGATATTCATTGTATTGTCTATTATAATACCAGTTCGACATTCTATTGTGCATATGCAAATGGGTAAGCTCAGGTTACCACAGCAAAATATACCTACAGTCAAAGACTGGTCAAAGGTACAAGGCTGAAGTTTGTGGACTTTCAGCTGGTAACTCCCATAAGGCCCACGGCACGGGTTCAGCTTACTAATCCACGAGTTCTCCTAAACTCGGTAAGTTGACGATGCAATTGGTGTGTGCACGTGTATTTTTTTTTATTATTTTATATATAATAAATAAAATACTAAAAAAAGTAAACAAACAATATATACAAGACCAAAAATAAAGAAAAGAAAAACTACAAAAAAAAAATTAAAAAAAAAAGGGATTTTTTGTACTTTATTAGGCAAGTCCAACTTTCCACTTTTAGCTTCAAGCAAAACCTGCACACTAAAAACAAAAATACCTAAGTAAAATCTAACAAAAGAAATAAAAAAAAAAAAAAAATTAAAAAAAAAAAAATTAAAACCTAACCTAAAAACAAGTCTGCGTCGGCGGCGCCAAAAATTGATGTAGTTTTTTAAGTGGTAAATAAGATTCGCTCAACTCAGACTTGTAAAGACTCGATTTTAGACTTAATCTAATAAATATACAAAAGAAGGTAAGAGGATTACGAGGTACTGAGACTCAGGACTCCACCAATTCTCATTCATGTGGTTCAACTAATAATTCTAGACATTCATAGCTCAAATAATAACGATTTATTGACTCTAATTCATTGCTGAAAGTAGATTTTGAAAGTACTGACTGTAAATCTAAAGCATGAGACATCAAACACTTAAGAAAGCATGACCCATCAATTGAAATAAAAATCATTCAATAAAAATCATAAATCGATTAAAAATCAATGCAATAAGTCATAAAAGAATTAATAGAATTACCAAAGTGACGAAAAAGGGCTTCCTCCATTGTCTCAGTGTTGGGGTTTAGCTTATTGGGCTTAAAACACGTTCAAAAGATTTTTCCATTGCTCAAAAAAGTGTTTACTAAGGTGAAAAGGAATAAAATAGTTGCAGAAAGGTAAGTTTCAGTTGCTGTAGTAGTTGCTAAAGATCTTTTGCGAGCAAGATCAAAGAATGATAAATATCTTCTACTGTTGATTAACGATAGTAGTCTGCAACTGTTCTGCTGTGTTGAATGTTCTTCTTCTTCCTTTCCTCCTGAAAGTGCATATCGACTCTGCAACTTTCTTTCTCCGAGTAGAGACCTCTGTTGGCTCTCCCATGCCTCTGTAACTTCCCCCCAATTCTCGATAACCCCCTCTAGGTCTTCTCCGATCACTATTTATACATCACAGGTGAATATCTTGCGAGTAAATTCTTTATTTTTCTTTCACCTTAAGTTACGGGATTTCCTTCCTTTTTATCCTCCTACGCATACTCTGGTTCATCCAAAATTCTCTAAACTCTCTATATTTTGTAGATACGAATCTTAGCCGTGTTTATCTCCCACGCAGTTTCCAAACTTAGTAGAAAATCTCCGAGTATACACCTTCCCCTGCTTTGTCGAGAATCACTCAAAAGTCCCTTATTTTTCGAATCCAAACTATATGATAGTTTAGCTCTTCCCGAACCAAACCATTCCCATGACTATCTCCGTTAAATCTCTTCCCAAATCGCGCCTCAATGTCTCGTAACTCTGTTTAGCTCGATCTCGATGATTCAGCCCAGTTCAGTTCGTTACATCACCCATACTAGCTCTGTTTATTTTATTCAAGTCCAGCCCAATGGATATTTGCGATTGAATCTCTTTCAAAACTGCCCAAGAATCAAACCCTAAATTATGTTCGTGAAACACTTTTTTCCCGCCTTTTTCTGAAATTCAAAATGAAGAGGTTGAGTGCCCCTTATCCATACTAGGGGTGCGAATAGAAGGTGGTTACCCCTTATCATATAGGTGCCCCTTATCCATATGAGGGGTGTAAATAACACATGTCATGGGGTGTGCATAATAATTTCTGGGTGGCTTTATCAATTCTTCTGGGGTGCCTTTAGTAATTTTCTCTGGAGGTCCAAATGCCACTTTTCGAGCAATTTCTCCACAAGAGCTTATTTCTCCAAAAACACCTACAAACACATAAAAACTCAAAATAAGTACAAAATTAACACTAACAAAATAGATAATTGAGATCAAAACAAACACATAAATGCGTCTATCACCGATGACAACATGCTACATAGTATACGCTATGACCGGTTATACCTCAAATATCAACAAGTTAAGATAGGTTCTACCTTGTCATCTTATATTGGTCATTCAGAGGATATTCAATAAATAACCTGACCAATCATGATTTCATTTCGATTATGAAACACGTTTCTATATGTACTTCCTTTAAACAAATGTTATAAAACATTGTTTCCTAGGGTGAAATCATACCTATATCTTACACATAATCAAATAACTAAATACAAAGATTATGTTGATGTCGTATTTATGAAGTTCCAAAAGATAAGCGTTTATACTTCGTAATTCAATAAGTTCCTTGACACTTTGATCATAATGATATGACCAAGTCTAACCACTAGAGTATTATAAATATACAGCTTCGCATGTTCTGTTTTCAATATAATCCGACTTGAAAGATACGTTAGGAATGGAAACAAGATCAAGCCAATATTACTAACCTCTAGTGGAAGGATGATGTCCTCGTTGTAGCCGTTACTTTTTCACATTCTTCAGAGTACGTAATACTTGTACGTCTCAACATTCCTAGACTTTCTAGTCTAACCTAAACGAATTTGACTCTAGTATTTAGACAAGCGACTGTAGATGATAAGAAAATTATATAATAAGAAGTTGCCTTTGTGTAAGTTTATTACAGAAAATGCGGGGGTCTAACAACCATACCCAACAATTCGTTTGGCAATATGAGAGGACTTGCTCCAATACATTTTCTAGAGAATCAACTAGACAGTCAGACTCAATCTAGATTAAAGTATATCAAAGAGTTTAATATCTCTAACTCTTAATTCAATCCGCAATCAGCAAATAGAAATCTGCGAGCCCGATTGAATGTAAGAGGAGTTACTTGAACGGTACCAAAGACCAATGTTCAAGTGTCAATCAATGTAAATCAACAACCAAAGGTTGGATATTCTAATTTATTGATCTTAACGCACAACCTGTGATATTTCAATTATACTCCCTCCGTTCCGATTTATTTGACGTTGTAGAATTTTTCACGGATATTAAGAAATATCAGAGAGAATAAAATCTTTCCAATGTTACCCATATTAATTCCTACTTAAAGAGTTAAATAAACTAGTTTTGGGTTTCTAAAATATAGGGAAAGTTATCAATCCCATAGTTATGTACTTGGGATGTACAAGATTGAGTATATATCCTCCATGGGGTATATTTAAAAATTATAGAGTAATTGTTTTTGTGTTGATTACCATGAGAATTAATTCTCTGGTGTGATTCCAAAGCAGGGGTAGATTAGTGAAAATTGGGGAAAAAAACTAAAACTATCATCTGATTTGGAACTCAAAAGAAACCCTAAAAAAGCAAGTAAAATGGAACGGAGGGAGTATAACAAAATATAATGCGGAAAATAAATAACACAGACACTTGAATTTTGTTAAAGAGGAAACCGCAAATGCAGAAAAATCCCGGGACCTAGTCCAGATTGAACACCACACTTTATTAAGCCGTTACAGACACTAGCCTACTACCAATTAACTTTGGACTGGATTGTAGTTGAACCCTAGTCAATCTCACACTGATTCAAGGTACAGTTGCGCTCCTTACGTCTCTGATCCCAGCAGGATACTACGCACTTGATTCCCTTTGCTGATCTCACCCACAACTAAGAGTTGCTACGACCCAAAGTCGAAGACTTGATAGACAAATTTGTCTCACACAGAAAAGTCTATATGATTGAATAAATCTGTCTCCCACAGAAATACCCAAGAGTTTTTGTTCCGTCTTTTGATAAATCAAGGTGAACAGGAACCAATTGATAAACCAGACTTATATTCCCGAAGAACATCCTAGTATTATCAATCACCTCACAATAAACTTAATCGACTAGCGAAACAAGTTATTGTGGAATCACAAACGATGAGACGAAATTTGTTTGTGATTGCTTTTCTATCTTGCCTATCGGAGATATAAAATCTCGAGCCAATTATTTCAATTGCACTCAACACGATAGAAACAGCAAGATCTGATCACGCAACTACAAAGATAATAGTTGGGTCTGGCTTCACAATCCCAATGAAGTTTTCAAGTCCTTAACCTAAGGGGTCTCGAGAAGAAACCTAAGGTTAAAGGAGAATCGACTCTAGTTATGCAACTAGTAACACACAGGAGGTGTGGGGATTAGGTTTCCCAGTTGCTAGAGTTCTCCTTTATATAGTTTTCAAATCAGGGTTTGAAATCCAAGTTACCTTGGTAACAAAGCATTCAATATTCACCGTTAGATGAAAAACCTGATTCAACCAAGCTAATATCTTTCAACTGTTAGATCGAACTTAGCTTGTTACACACAAATGAAATGTACCCTAATTTAGGTTTATGTAGTCGTACCTAAACGTGTACACCAGGTTGGTTCACAAATAGTTAACCGAGGTTAGCCATATGATTACTCTCATATCAACCTTATTCATCTTAACCATAACTAGTTCAAATGACTCAAATGAAACTAGTTAAGAGTTGTTCAATTGTTTAGAAAACACAATTGAAATCAAATCGGTTTGATTCACTTGAATCAATCATGAACATTATGGCCACGGTTTGCAAAGATTGCATTCCTTATAATTTAAATGTTTAAGTTTATGGACTTGACCGATTTGACAAAATAACCAGCTTAAGTATGCGTACGGGTATGCGTTTTTTGAGTTTGTAAAGTTTCCAAACTCAACAGAAATATCATGTTCAAAAACTTCCGCCAGCATGCGTACCGTACGCATACTTAAGGTGACTAGTTAAGAGTTTCGCCAAAACCAAACTCAGCAGAAATTCTCGGTTTGAGAACTTCCTCTACGCATACTTAACCTGTCTCCTTCACCAATTCCGTATACACACATATGCATACTCTTGGCTCCCGGTTTATGGACTTATACACTAATGTGCGAACACACTATGTATGCTTATATCCAAAGATGGTTACATCATCAACTCTTTATTTCAATCATTGAAACATTATTCTATAATGACAATAGCCGTTTTCACACACTATTAGCATCAAAACAATTTTCAAGATATTGAAATAATCATTGTCGAAACATTCCAAGCCTACATCAAATGATTGTATCACACAAACCATGTAAGATGTTACTCGGCAATTTTCTCATGATATAAGATGAACTTGGTCGAAGCAAAAGCTTACCAACACATATTTCGAGAAATATGTAAGCGAGATATACTCAGCTCGAAATCTCAAATGTGTATAAAGAAAACTATATCGTAACACGACTTATGTCTCAATATAGGAGATAGTAGAAATAGACTTTCCAAGTGATAGATAAGTTCAAGTCTCCACATACCTTTTGTCGAACAAGTTCCACAAGATCCCCTTAGTAGTTCTTCGTCTTCAAGAGATGAACGTCGAGAGATTTAAGCTCAACTACACTATCTATGTCCTAGTCCGAGACATCTACAAATAGGCTAGAAATCAAGACTTATAGTTTTGATCACTAACATTGACAAACATGCTTGAGATAGCAACACATGCGAGTTTGACCGCGCAATGCTCTAACAATCTCCCCCTTTATCAATTTTAGTGACAAAACTATCAATACATATGGATTACAAAAAAGATAAAAAAAAATAAGCTTCTTATCCACATGCTTGATTTCCTTGGCATCTTCAACGCGACTCAAAATCTTCGTCACTTCCAAGTACTCCATGATCCTAAAGGTTGTAAGTTCAGCATCACAATTGTTGAAGATCCGTAGTTATAACAATGAGAAAACAAAATGCTCTCAATCATTGTTATACAGTGTCATAGTATTATTACACAACATCAAAGTTCGATTGTATCACAACTTTGACAATAACACTATGGTGATATGCATCACTCCCCCTTAGTCAATACATATCTTAACATGAAAATCACTCCCCCTTACATAATGATCTGTAAACCATATGTATTTGTAGTGCGAACTACACATTAATTCTCCCCCTTTTTGTCAAAAAAATTGGCAAAGGTACGAAAATTAGATACATCATAACCAAAAGGTGTATTAACATACCAACAAATTTAGATGCAATGGGATCCCTAATGAAATTTCCTAAAAACGCACTCCCCACAAAGAGATACATCATAACCAAAAGGTGTATTAACATACAATTGTAAAATAACCGGTGATAATGAAGGATAATGAACAAATTTAGATGGCAATAGATATTATCCCAAATTCTTCGGGTATTTTCTTTGTTTTCAAGAATAAATATTTGTACTAATTAAAGCTAAATGCATTCATCAAGGATTTATGAAGATACAAGTTAACCCCTAAAAATTCCACACACGGAAGTTGCCAATCACACCAAAACCGCCTACCTCCCCCTCGCACTCCTCACAAAGATTTGGCAAATTAAGCACAAGTTCAAAAGAACTCTCCCCCCATGATTTTAGACAGTTCCATAAAATGTCATCCCCTAGAAGTTAAAGAACAACAAAAGGCGACCTTACTTTCACAAGAAAATAAGGATTTCATTTTTTCGGACAAACAAATCACATGAAAACATGAATTTGTATCCAAAAATATTCAATTGAAATAACCACGAGATAACCCATAGTTAGTTCAATCGAAAAATAACAACCAAATTAATCACAAGAGAACCCATGATTAATTCAATTGAAATACACAACCAAATTAACCACGTAAAGTGATCAATTTAATAGGTCATGCTCGACATAATAGGTCATGCATGATTAATTCAATTGAAATACACAACCAAATTAACCACGTAAAGTGATCAATTTAATAGGTCATGCTCGACATAAGCGAACTTACGGAGTAAATACTAAGATAACCAAAAGAAACAGATTAATTTAGCTGATCATGTTCGACATAGGGAACCTCGCAGAGCAACAACTAAGTTAATCATAAGAGAATGAACAACTCAGTCGATTGTGCTCAACATAAGAAACCTTATGGAACAACACAGTATATGCACAAAATATTGTGGATCGGAGATCGACAAAATACTGCGGAATAGACAATGATTCATTCTATTTTCCATCACTATTTGCACAATGACATATAATAGACTTAATCCTTGTAGACAAAAGTTTTATCCTTTCTTTTTATCAAAACATGACATAAAATGCTTTAACTTTTGTAATGTCAAAAGTTCATTCTATCTTCTATCAATACTTTCATATCGACATAATAGAGATAACTTTTGAACAAGTATGGGACATTCACAGGTTCACGGACGTAAACAACATATCCCATAAAAATTTGCAATATATAAAATCATAAAGATTAAAATTGCAAAAATCATTTTCCAAAAACTTTATAATTTAAATAAATAAATCTAAAAACAATGAAGATGAAAATCGTTGGACATAGCTATGTGTACTCACAATAATGGCTATTCCAAACCCTGGTTATTCTTCTAAAAACATAACAAAGAAGATTTACTAGACATTGATACCTCTGAAGAATTCTTTATCGTCCCCGAACTCCTTGTCGTCAACAACCATAGGTACATAGGGTTCATTGAGAAAGGAGTCGATTCCAACGAACCTTCTAGGCTGATGATGTCGAACCAGGGCCTTCTGAATTTCGAGAGTTCTCATAACAAAAGACTTTATTTGCTTAATCTCCTTTCTTGCTTCCTTCAACTCTTTAAGAACATCAGAAAACTTCTGAGAATTTGAAGGAACAACTCTTGGCTTCCTCACATTCCTTCTTTTTCTTTTCAAAGTCGGAGGCAACGGAGATTTTTCTTTTTCCTTTATGATTGATGGCTTAACAATCATATTAACATCTTTTCCATCAGAACACATGATGCTTGGAGTCTCCATACGTGTATGGGTTTGTGAGAGGAAATCACAATATAAACTCAACATGCAGTCTTAAGATGAAAAGAGTTTTAGAGAAGGAAAAATGAATGTAGGGCTATGGAACCTTTTAACCACACAGGTTCACGCACGCACGATTCACGACCCTAAAGAGAGTGGAATAGTCGAGAATAACCCTCTTTTGATAAACAGGGAGGTTCCTTCCAATATCAATTAGATATGAAAGAATTCCAAATCATACATCAAATCTAAAAAAAGAAAAACAAAAAAAAGGTTTTATTTTTTTTTCTTTTTAAGCCTGAGGTGTGCAAGTTCTTGTCTCTTTTAATCAGGCACATGAGACAAAATGCACAAAACAACACAATTAAGTTGTGCTGTGGTGAACAATAATTTGTCCACCATGACCCTTTCGAAAGGAATTCATTCATCCCTGTCTATCAAAGTGTTTAGACCATACTCTTTTCTCTAGTGGTCTTGACCTATTTTTGGAAACCAACTTCTTTGAAGAAGATAAAATCTTACATACCTCAGCAGTTTTTTGAACAAGTTTGAGCTTGTTTGCTAGGCGATTTGCTCTTCGTTGAAGTCTCTTGACATGTCTCATCTTGTGTTTATACTTGAAACATTTTGAAAGTTCATGACCCTTAATTGAACAATAAGAACATGTCGATGGATACGCTGATTCAGACTCCCGAGATGTGCAAGCTGCTAGGCACAGAGTGGAACCTGAAAAATTAGATAAAGGGTTTCCAACAACAATGTTAATTTCTTCTTCCAGACTGGTTGAGTTTCTTTCTGGAAGAATATCAAGATTGATGTATGTATTGCTACAGTTATCAAAATCGATATCTTCACAAAGAAGTGAAACACTTGATTTTTCGTCTTCATTGGAATCATAGTGATCAGACATTTCATCAAGAGTTGCAGCAAGACCTTTGTTTCCAGTGTATTTTCTACGATTTGGAAACTCATTTGCAAAATGACCAAAACCTTTACACTTAAAGCACTGTGGCATATTCTCGTCATCAGCCTGGTTAACTGACGACCTAGGTTTGTCTCTTGAAAACCGTTTACTTCTCTTTAATAGAAGATACCTAAACTGTCTTGTGATCATAGAGACTAATTTGTCAAGATCTTCATCTGATTAATCAGTCTCAAGAAGACCATCCTTAGAGACATAAACACTTTTACTTTTGTCAAGTAATTTAGTGTTCTTTTGTTCTTTGAAGGCAACATCCTTTCCGATTTTGGATGTGTGCTCATGATCAAAGATCTTTAGCTTTCTAACCAACGTGTTTCTAGAAAGAGCATCAAGGTTATTTCCTTCAACGATGGCATGCTTCTTAGAATCGTATCTAGATGACAGCGATCTGAGAATTTTCATCATAATGTCCTTTTTAGGAATGGCATGTATGATGGCATTCAAACCGTCAGAGTTTTGCATTGCAGCAAGTATCTCGGCAGCATTGTATTCACCAATGTTCTTAGGAACGTTTACATTTCCTACTGCCACAACGGGAGCATCATAGCCATTAACTACATAAACCCATGATTGAAAATCACGCGCTTGAAGAAAGGCACGCATATCAATTTTTCACCATAAGTAATTAGAGCCATCGAAGACTGGTGGTACGTTTATAGAGATAGCACCTTTGTCCATATCAGATCGCTACAAACACAGACTTATAAGGTCTTTAATGTGTTTGCCTGCTCTGATACCAATTGAAAATGCGGGGGGTCTAACAACCACACCCAACAATTCATTTGGCAATCTGAGAGGACTTACTCCAATACACTTTCTAGAGAATCAACTAGACAGTCAGACTCAATCTAGATTAAAGTATATCAAAGAGTTTAATATCTCTAACTTTTAATTCAATCCGCAATCAGCAAATAGAAATCTGCGGGCCCGATTGAATATAAGAGGAGTTACTTGAACGGTACCAAAGACCAATGTTCAAGTGTCAATCAATGTAAATCAAAAACCAAAGGTTGGATATTCTAAGTGATTGATCTTAACGCACAACCTGTGATATTTCAATTATATAACAAAATATAATGCAGAAAAGAAATAACACGGACACCAGAATTTTATTAACGAGGAAACCGCAAATGCAGAAAAACCCCGGGACCTAGTCCAGATTGAACACTACACTGTATTAAGCCACTACAGACACTAGTCTACTACCAATTAACTTCGGACTGGACTGTAGTTGAACCCTAATAAATCTCACACTGATTCAAGGTACAATTGCGCTCCTTACGTCTGATCCCAGCAGGATACTACGCACTTGATTCCTTTAGCTGATCTCACCCACAACTAAGAGTTGCTACGACCCAAAGTCGAAGACTTGATAGACAAATCTGTCTCACACATAAAAGTCTATATGATTGAATAAATCTGTCTCCCACAGAAATACCCAAGAGTTTTTGTTCCGTCTTTTGATAAATCAAGGTGAACAAGAACCAATTGATAAATCGGACTTATATTCTCGAAGAACAGCCTAGTATTATCAATCACCTCACAATAAACTTAATCGACTAGCGAAACAAGTTATTGTGGAATCACAAACGATGAGACGAAGTTTGTTTGTGATTACTTTTCTATCTTGCCTATCGGAGATATAAAATCTCGAGCCAATTATTTGAATTGCACTCAACACAATAAAAACAACAAAATTAGATCATGCAACTACAAAGATAATAGTTGGGTCTGGTTTCATAATCCTAATGAAGTCTTCAAGTCGTTAACCTACAGGGTCTCGAGAAGAAACCTAAGGTTAAAGGAGAATCGACTCTAGTTATGCAACTAGTAACACACATGAGGTGTGGGGATTAGGTTTCCCAGTTGCTAGAGTTCTCCTTTATATAGTTTTCAAATCAGGGTTTGCAATCCAAGTTACCTTGGTAACAAAGCATTCAATATTCACCGTTAGATGAAAAACCTAATTCAACCAAGCTAATATCTTTCAACCGTTAGATCGAACTTAGCTTGTTACACACAAATGAAATGTACCCTCATTTAGGTTTATATAGCCGTACCTAAACGTGTACACCAGGTTGGTTCACAAATAGTCAACCGAGGTTAGCCATATGATTACTCTCATATCAACCTTATTCATCTTAACCATAACTTGTTCAAATGACTCAAATGAAACTAGTTAAGAGTTGTTCAATTGTTTAGAAAACACAATTGAAATCAAATCGGTTTGATTCACTTGAATCAATCATGAACATTATGGCCACAGTTTGCAAAGATTGCATTCCTTATAATTTAAATGTTTAAGTTCATGGACTTGACCGATTTGACAAAATAACCAGCTTAAGTATGCGTACAGGTATGCGTACTTAAGCAACCGGTTTTTTGAGTTTGTAAAGTTTCCAAACTCAGCAAAAAATTTCGGTTCAAAAACTTCCGCCAGCATGCGTGTCGTACAATACTTAAGGTGACTAGTTAAGAGTTTTGCCAAAACCAAACTCAGCAGAAATTCTCGGTTTGAGAACTTCTGCCAGTATGCATACATGTACGCATATTTAACCTGTCTCCTTCACCAATTCCGTATACACACATATGCATACTCTTGGCTCCCGGTTTATGGACTTATTGAAAAAGCGGGGGTCTAACAACCACACCCAATATTTCGCTTAGCAATCTGTATGGACAAACTCCAATATACTTTCTAGAGATTCAACTAGACAGTCAGACTCAATCTAGATATATAGTATATCACTGAGTTTATATCTCAATCTCTCGATTTGATCTTTACTCAAACAAATAGAAATCTGCGAGTCTTTAACAAATAGAGATAACTTGGATGGTACCAAAGACCAATATACAAGTGTCAATCAATTTAAATCAACAACCCAAAAGGTCGGATATTCTAATTGATTGAACAACGCACAAACTGTGATATTTCAATTATATAAACAAATATAATGCGGAATAGAAATAACACAGACACCAGAATTTTGTTAACGAGGAAACCGCAAATGCAGAAAAACCCCGGGACCTAGTCCAGATTGAACACACACTGTATTAAGTCGCTACAGATTCTAGCCTACTCCAAATTAACTCCGGTCTGGACTGTAGTTGAACCCCAATCAATCTCACACTGATCCAAGGTAAAGTTATGCTCCTATGCCTCTGATCCCAGCAGGATGCTACGTACTTGATTCCCTTAGCTGATCTCACCCACAACTAAGAGTTGCTACGACCCAAAGTCGAAGACTTTAATAAACAAATTTGTATCACACAGAAAAGTCTACATAATAGATAAATCCGTCTCCCGCGAATAAACCTATGAGTTTTGTTCCGTCTTTTGATAAATCAAGGTGAACATGAACCAATCAATAACTCAGACTTATATTCCCGAAGAACAACCTAGTATTATTGATCACCTCACAATAATCTTAATCGACGCAGTGAAAAAAGATATTATGGAATCACAAACGATGAGACGAAGTGTTTGTGATTTCTTTTCTATCTTGCCTATCGGAGATATAAATCTCAAGCCAATTATTTCAATTGTACTCGTACGATAGAAACAGCAAGATCATATCACACAACTACAAGAATAGTAGTATCGGTCTGGCTTCACAATCCCAATGAAGTCTTTAAGTCGTTAGCCTGGTTTTAGAAGAAGAAAATCAAAGGTTAAAGGAGAATCGACTATAGCTTAGCAAACTAGTATCACACGTAAAGTGTGGGGATTAGGTTTCCCAGTTGCTAGAGTTCTCCCTTATATAGTCTTTCAAATCAGGGTTTGTAATCAATGTTAGCTTAGTAACAAAGCATTCAATATTCACCGTTAGAAGAAAACCTGAATAGATTCAAGCTAATATTTCTCAACCGTTGGATCGAAAACTTAGCTTGTTACACACAAATGAAATGTTCAATTTTGGGTTTATGAACCGTACCCAAGCATTAACATTTGTTGGTTCAACAATAGTCAACCAAATGGTTAGCCATATGATCACTCTCATATCAACCATATTCTTCTTCACCATAACTAGTTCAAATGACTCAAATGAACTAGTTAGAGAGTTGTTCAATTGCTTAGATCTTATGTAACTACACAAGATACAATTGAAGCAAAAACGGTTTGATTCATTCGAATCGGTTCATGAACTTTAAAGCCACGTTTTGCAAAAGCATTCCTTAGTTTATATAAACATTAGTTCAAGAACAACCGGTTTTAGATATGACCTACTCAAGTTCGCGGACTTAAGCTCATGGAAGGAGTACACAAACTCCAGCAGAAATTCTCGGGTGAGAAATTCCGCTTGAGTTCGCATGACCGAGTTTCGCGGACTTGGCTTGCGCCACTTCCATTTCTCTTGATCAACAAAGTTCGCAAACTTTGGTTCAAGGAATAAGGACTTATACATATATATGTATAATGAAAGTCTATACGTCTAAACGACTTTTGTCTCAAGAGTAGGAGATAGAGTAAATAGACTTTTGAGTGACAGATAAGTTCAAGTCTCCACATACCTTTTAGTCGATGAAGTTCCACCGGTTCCTCGAGTAGTCCTTTGTCTTGTATGATGATTGCCATGGAGTTCTTGAGCTCAACTACACTTTCTATCCTAGTCCGAGACCTTTAGCTACATAGGCTAGAAATCAAGACTTATAGTTTTTATCACTAACATTGACAAACATGCTTGAGATAGCAACGCATGCGAGTTCGACCGAGCAATGCTCTAACAATCTCCCCCTTTGTCAATTTTAGTGGCAAAACTATTAATACATATGGAATACAAAAAATAAATAAATTAACTTTTGTAGCTCCTATTCCACATGTCTAATCTTCAACATTACTCTAAATCTTCGTCACTTCCAAGTACTCCAATGATCCCAAAGGTTGTAAGTTTAGCATCATCGTTGTTGAAAATCCGTAGCTATAACAATAAGAAAACAAGAGTTCTCAATCATTGTTATACAGTGTCATAGTATCATTACACAGTGTCAAAGTCCAATTGTATCACAACTTCAACAACAATACTATGGTGATATGTATCACTCCCCCTTAGTCAATACTCCATCTCACATGGAAACCACTCCCCCTTACATAATGATCCGAAAACCATATGTATTTGTAGTGTGAACTACATATTAATTCTCCCCCTTTTTGTCAATAAAATTGGCAAAGGTACAAGAACGGGATCCTAATGAAATTTTTGAAAGAGACATTTCATGACCAAAAGAAAGAAACACACATCATCTTATTTAGATGCAATCATAAAGCCGAAGCTAAATGCATTCATCAAGGAGTTTAAAGATACAAGATAACCCCTATAATATTCCACAGTCGCACTCCCCAAAAAGATATGGCAATTAAGCGCAAGTTCAAAAAGAACTCTCCCCCATAATATGTCATTCCCGAAAGAACAACAAGAGCGACCTTAATTTCGAAAGAAAAGAAGGATTTCTTTGGACATAACAAATCACATACAAGTATGAATTTGAATCCAAAATACTCAATTAGATTAACCACAAGAGAACCCTTGATTAATTTAATCGAAATACACAACCAAACTAATCACAAAAAGTAATCAATTTAATTGGCCATACTCACATAAGAGAATCTATGGAGCAATGACTAAGTTAATCATGAAAATAACCAACCCAATCAAAAGTGCTTAAACATAAGAAAAATTATGGAGTCATAACTAAATAACCAAACAAGATGATTAATTTAGTTCAATATGCTCGACATAAAGTACCTCATGGAACAAAAACAAAGCTAACCATAAAAATAATCAACTTTGATTGTTTTAGTGCTCAACATAAGACACATTACGGAGCCTCACAGTAATACAAAAAATATGGATCAGGGAAGATCAATTACTGCGGAATACACAAGGATTCATTCTATTTTCCATCACAATTTGCACCATGACATACAATAGACATAATCCTTGAAAACAAAAGATTTTAACCTATCCTCCATCAATAATTGGCAATATAGGCTTAACTTTTGTATTTGTCAAAAGTCCATTCATTCCTTTAGCAATATAAGAATATCGACTTACGAAAGACTTTACTTTTGACAAGATATGGGACCATCATAGTTCACGGACGCAAAACACATATTATCCCATAAAAAATTGCAATATATAAAACCATAAAGATTAATACTGCAAACATCATCTTTCAAACAAGTTTAGAATTTAAACCAATAAATCTAAAAACATGAAGATGAGAACGTTGGACATAGCTATGTGTAATCACAATAATGGCTATTCTAAACTCTAGTTATTCTTCTAACAAAAATAGAAAAATAGAAGATTTACTAGATAAAAAACCAAATCAAAAATAGACTTTTATGCCGATGCCGAACAAAAACTGAAGTCATATGGACGGTTCTGGATCCTCATGAGTCTTGAGATCGTTGAACTTGTGATCGACAGCATCTACTGCATCTTTAGAAAAGATATCTTCATTGAAAAGATCCTTAATTTGTGCTTTCATGAGACCAAGGTCAGATGTAACCTTTTCCAACTCAGTTCTTAACACATCAAGACTTTTCAAGGTATCAACAAGCTGCAGTTTTTCTTCCTTGTAATATTTAAGAAAATCATGAACCACTTCAGCAAAGATCATCTCCTCTTTCTCAATATCCTCATGTGTATATGTAAAGTAACATGAGGCATTGGGATGATCATCATTAACAAGATTTCTTTTCTTCCTCCCTTTGGACTCAAAACCAATACCTTTAGCAAGAAAGCCTCTAGCAAAACCACAAGTTCGTGAAGAGGAAGACATTCTTGACAAAACACACAAATCCAGAGTATGCAAACGTGACTCAAGGGTTTGGTATTTAAAGGTTTCTTAGGGAAGAAGATTTTTAGGGTTTTCAAACTGTTGACTCGTGTTGATAACGTGTGTACACATACGAATACAACATGACCCACAAGGAATAAAAAACATTTTTTGTTTTGCTACATAAGACTTCGTAAATGACTTAATAAATTTCTTTGATTATCAGCGAAGAAATTTAGAGCATAAGTGTAGCAGACCTCCTAATTGCAATAAGAAGTGCATAAAGAAGAGAGAAATGATAATGAATACTACAAATACCATTTTAGGCAATATTGTCTGCAGACACTAGTTTAGCTATAAATGATAAGAAAATAGCTCAACTAAGCAGAACAAAAAGAATGCCACAGTATACCTGAATCTTACACATCTTTCTCAATAGGATTTTTATGAGCAAGTTCTTAATCCTTGTGATTAATTAGCACAAGTATGAGCTCTGAGCTCATTAAAAGAACTGTGTTTATGATCGAGTCTCTTTTTCCTTCTGAATCTAGAGAGAGATCTCTTTTTATGTGAACAATTATCATAAAACTTACTGTCATCAAAATACGAGACATAGTTAGAGTTCTTACCAGAAGAATTTTGACTTGAGGAGGAAGACAACTTGTCGACGATTTCTTTATATTCTTCAATTATCTCCATCAGGTTATTTCTCACATCATCAAATTTCCTTCTTTCTTCTGGGATTTCATTCACATCAAGGGTAAAGTTGTTTCCATAGGAATTAACTTGATCTTTTCTCAGGTGATTCTTGTTAAGACTTCTATTCTGCTTTAGGACATTTGAGGAACTCATTGAACTGAATTTCCTGGCAACATACACAGGGTAAGTACGAAAACCAACTGGTGTAGACATACGAATGTCAGTTACACCTTTGAGAATCAAATCTAAGGTGTGTTGAAGTTGAACCAAGGAGATTTTATTCAACATAGAGTTTGTCTTTTGTTTAGCAGAGCCTTTTGCATCGCAAAAGAGGCATACTTTCTGATCACAGAAGTGATTAGACAAAGTAGTCTTAACAACCTTGTTAGGAGATTTCTTCCTTCCATGTGATGTGGAACATCCTTGGTCAACGGGAAATTCAGACACGTTCTTTTTGACAGGAAGGGATTCCGATTTTACTTCTGGAGAAACGTTTTTAGTCGTAGCAGAAGTACTTGGTATATTAGACTGCTTAGAGCATCCTTGAATAGAGAGTTTCTTCAAGCGATGTTCTATTTCAGCGGCATCCTTTTTGAGGCTTGCCTCGAGAACCATACGGGAGGAGCGATCCTCAGTATTTTCTTTGAAATTGCAGTCCTTTATTACACCAAGGAGATTATCGACATGATATTTTAACCGATTAAATCTATCATCTTGAATTCTAGCGAGATTTAGAATCAAATCACTCTCATTAGCTGTTTCCCGTTCATTTAGAGAGATAGACTCTTTTGAAGGGTAATCGGAAAAACATATGTCGCAACCTGTCTGTCTTGTTTGAACACAAGGTTCGTCTATATTTGAGATTGAAGAATCTTTATCTTTACGAGACATAGCTTTTATTTATGGTGACGCGTTTATCGGAGATAGTACCGTCCATCCTTAGATCGCTACAAACACAGACTTGTAAGGTCTTAAACGTGTTTGCCTGCTCTGATACCAATTGAAAAAGCGGGGGTCTAACAACCACACCCAATATTTCGCTTAGCAATCTGTATGGACAAACTCCAATATACTTTCTAGAAAATCAACTAGACAGTCAGACTCAATCTAGATAAAAAGTATATCAAAGAGTTTATATCTCAATCTCTCGATTTGATCTTTACTCAAGCAAATAGAAATATGCGAGTCTTTATCAAAGAGAGATAACTTGGATGGTACCAAAGACCAATATCCAAGTGTCAATCAATTTAAATCAACAACCCAAAAGGTCGGATATTCTAATTGATTGAACAACGCACAACCTGTGATATTTCAATTATATAAACAAATATAATGCGGAATAGAAATAACACAGACACCAGAATTTTGTTAACGAGGAAACCGCAAATGCAGAACAACCACAGGACCTAGTCCAGATTGAACACACAATGTATTAAGCCGCTACAGACTCTAGCCTACTCCAAATTAACTTCGGTCTGGACTGTAGTTGAACCCCCAATCAATCTCACACTGATCCAAGGTACAGTTATGCACCTACGCATCTGATCCCAGCAGGATGCTACGTACTTGATTCCCTTAGATGATCTCACCCACAACTAAGAGTTTCTACGACCCAAAGTCGAAGACTTTAATAAAAAAATCTGTATCACACAGAAAAGTCTACAGAATAGATGAATCCGTCTCCCACGAATAAACCTATGAGTTTTGTTCCGTATTTTGATAAATCAAGGTGAACATGAACCAATCAATAACCCGGACTTATATTCCCGAAGAACAGCCTAGTATTATTGATCACCTCACAATAATCTTAATCGACGCAGCGAAAAAAGATATTGCGGAATCACAAACTATGAGACGAAGTGTTTGTGATTTCTTTTCTATCTTGCCTATCGGAGATATAAATCTCAAGCCAATTATTTCAATTGTACTCGTACGATAGAAACATCAAGATCAGATCACACAACTACAAGAATAGTAGTATCGGTCTGGCTTCACAATCCCAATGAAGTCTTTAAGTCGTTAACCAGGTTTTAGAAGAAGAAAACCAAAGGTTAAAGGAGAATCGACTCTAGCTTAGCAAACTAGTATCACACATAAAGTGTGGGTATTAGGTTTCCCAGTTGCTAGAGTTCTCCCTTATATAGTCTTTCAAATCAGGGTTTGTAATCAATGTTAATTTAGTAACAAAGCATTCAATATTCACCGTTAGATGAAAACCTGATTAGATTCAAGCTAATATTCTCAACCGTTGGATTGAAAACTTAGCTTGTTACACATAAATGAAATGTTCAACTTTGGGTTTATGAACCGTACCCAAACATTAACATTTGTTGGTTCAACAATAGTCAACCAAATGGTTAGCCATATGGTCATTCTCATATCAACCATATTCTTCTTCACCATAACTAGTTCAAATAACTCAAATGAACTAGTTAGAGAGTTGTTCAATTGCTTAGATCTTATGTAACTACAAAAAAATAATCGAAGCAAAAACGGTTTGATTCACTCGAATCGGTTCATGAACTTTATTGCCACGGTTTGCAAAAGCATTCCTTAGTTTATATAAACATTAGTTCAAGAACAACCGGTTTTAGATATAACCTACTTAAGTTCGCGGACTGGGTTCGCGGACTTAAGCTCATGGAAGGAATACACAAACACCAGCAGAAATTCTTGGGTGAGAACTTCCACCAGTTCGCGGACTTGGGTTGCGCCACTTCCATTTCTCTTGATCAACAAAGTTTGCAAACTTTGGTTCAAGGAATAAGGACTTATACGTATATGTGTTTCCACATCAATGCTTATATCCTACCAATGGTTATGTAATCTAAACTCTCATTTCAATCATTGAAACATTCTCAGAGAACGTTATATAGCCGTTATTCAGAGACCATTTTTCGTCAGAGCAATTTCCAAAGTGATTGAAACATAACATGACTTTCGTCACTAGGTAAAGATGAATTTGGTTAAAACGAAAGCTTGCCAACACATATTTTGAGAAATAGATAGGCGAGTTAAACTCGGCTCGAAATAGCAAATGTGTATAATGAAAGTCTATACGTCTAAACGACTTTTGTCTCAAGAGTAGGAGATAGAGTAAATAGACTTTTGAGTGACAGATAAGTTCAAGTCTCCACATACCTTTTAGTCGATGAAGTTCCACCGGTTCCTCGAGTAGTCCTTCGTCTTGTATGATGATTGCCATGGAGTTCTTGAGCTCAACTACACTTTCTATCCTAGTCCGAGACCTTTAGCTACATAGGCTAGAAATCAAGACTTATAGTTTTGATCACTAACATTGACAAACATGCTTGAGATAGCAACGCATGCGAGTTCGACCGAGCAATGCTCTAACACTTATACACTAATGTGCGAACACACTATATATGCTTATATCCAAAGATGGTTACATCATCAACTCTTTATTTCAATCATTGAAACATTCTTCTATAATGACAATAGCCGTTTTCACACACTATTAGCATCAAAGCAATTTTCAAGATATTGAAATAATCATTGTCGAAACATTCCAAGCCTACATCAAATGATTGTATCACACAAACCATGTAAAATGTTACTCGGCAATTTTCTCATGATATAAGATGAACTTGGTCGAAGCGAAAGCTTACCAACACATATTTCGAGAAATATGTAAGCAAGATATACTCAGCTCGAAATCTCAAATGTGTATAAAGAAAAATATATCGTAACACGACTTATGTCTCAATATAGGAGATAGTAGAAATAGACTTTCCAAGTGATAGATAAGTTCAAGTCTCCACATACCTTTTGTCGAAGAAGTTCCACAAGCTCCCCTTAGTAGTTCTTCGTCTTCAAGAGATGAATGTTAAGAGATTTAAGCTCAACTACACTATCTATGTCCTAGTCCGATACATCTACAAATAGGCTAGAAATCAAGACTTATAGTTTTGATCACTAACATTGACAAACATGCTTGAGATAGCAACGCATGCGAGTTTGACCGAGCAATGGTCTAACAATTACGATGCAAAGAGCTAAATTTTCACTGCTTACGCATCAACCACAAATGTAGTAACTATTTTAAAAACAAATCCATTAAAATCCATCGGCATTCAACCCATTAATAACTAGATTATGTAAATTCATTGGAAGATGGATTGGACGCAGATAACACATTAATAACTATTGCTTCAAAAAGAAAAATACACTAATAACTCCTTCTCCAATATTAACTACTCTTCTATTAACTAAGCTCTCCTCTATTGACTGCTACTCTTCTATTAACTAAGAATGGCTTTTTTGAGGGGACCATGGTTTACTTATCCCATCTACCCTACAATTATAAAGGGTGTCCTAAAGTTGTAAAATGACTTAGTTACCCTTTAATTAAATAAATAAATATATTTTTATTTAATTTTTCTAAATTTAAAACATATATATATATAATAATTTTTTTGTTTAATTTTTCAAATTTCTTTTTTTTAACTTTTTTTTTTTTGGGTTCGGTTAAGAGAAAAAGAAAATCTAAACGAACCTTAAGTTCCGCTAGGAAATATTAAATAAAAAGTAGTCGAACTACATGAATAGAAAAGTTCGGTTAGGGGGAAATTTTTTTGCGAGCTAACCGAACTAAACATATGGGTTTACAGAGAAGAGTTCGGTTAAGGAATTTATTTTTATTTTTCGAACTAACCGAACTAAGCATATGGGTTTACAGTGAAGAGTCCGGTTAACGATTTTTTTTTTTTGCGAACTAACCGAACTCTGCATTTGGTATTCTATACAAAAGTTCGGTTACAAGAAAAAAAAATTGTATTAGCCGAAGTGTTCTTCATGTTCCTTGTTTCAGAAAGTTCGGTTACCAAACTAGATTTTTAAAAACTTCTACTAACCGAACTTGCTACTGTAATTTCCATCTTCACCCTATTTTGATGATTACTACTCTATTTTTTCCAATCAAAAATAAAGCAAGAGTAATGGGTTTGTGAGACATTTACTACTCAATTTTGAATTTGATGATTAATACTCAAACCTAATAAAAGAAAAAAAAAATCAAAAATATATACAAAAAATTTAAAATTTAAAATATTAAAAAAAAGTTAAATATTAAGAAAAGCCTTCATGTGTAAATAACTCTTTTTGTTTCTCTTAATAAAAGCCTTGAATGGCGTCTCCTTTTTAAAAAAAAAAATTATAAGAAAATTTAATAAAAAATAAATAATTAAATTAATATGAAAGTTAATTTTGGTATCAATGGATAAGGGGTGGCTTTGGTTTACTTCCAAATGTCTTACCAAAATTAGAATCATGGTCCCCCAAAAAAAAAGAAGGGTCTCCTTAAAATCGTTCTTAAGTAAGCCCTCCTCTATTGACTAAGGGTGAGCATGGGCCGGTATGGACCGGTTTTCACCTCATCCGCATCCAATGCAACATCCAACGGATTTTCATCCAATGGATGCACTGATGAACGGGTTGGGTGCGGATAATCCAATGGACTTGTGTTAGTTAAAATTTATAATGAAAAAATAAAGCCAATATAGATGACTTCTTATAGAACCTACACATTTTATATATGTGTATAAATATAGAAGTGTCATGGACAACACTCCAATCAAACACTTTAAAAATTCCAAAACTATCCATATATTTTCTAAAAACTATATAAATACCCTTTATCTAACGGGTATGGATGTCTAACGGATTTTCAAGGCGGGTCCAATCCGTAATCCGTTGGATTTTAAAAATCCCATCCGCGTCCAACCCATTAGCGAACGATCCGGGCATCCATCCGTACAAATACGGTTGGTCCCGGTTAAATCCGCGGATGACGGATAAAATGCTCACCCCTAACTGATTCTGTCTGTCTACTACTCTTCTATTAACTAAGCCCAATTCGAAGATAGTTCTGGGCCGAAGTGTAGGGCACTGATTCAATATGACACCTTTCTATTAAATACTTACTACTTAAAATGATAC